>CM060268.1:14436001-14545330 GCA_030684275.1 Acipenser oxyrinchus oxyrinchus
CGAGGTTGTTTATATGATATCCTATTATACACTCAAGTGTTATTCATTTTCATAAAGTGCAACCGGGTTCATGAAACTATCATTGAATTAATACATACATTTACAACACTGCATTAACACGAGCTCTCTAACTTTATTTCCCCCCCTCTCTGTCCTGATGATGTACTTGATTTATTATTATGTACTATGTTCTATTAAATGTATCTTCTCTTGTTTCTCCACATCTCCTGAAACACACGTCTGTTGTGTTTTTCTCTGCCTTCACTACCTTGCAATCCCACCTGTCCATTGATTACATCCTGAAATGATGTAAAAACTGTCATTTGCTTCATTAACATATATGTTTCTCATTTAAATAATGACTATTCTTCCGCCAGCTTGATGTAAATTGAACCCACTGCACCTGTCGGAAAACGGCAGAAAAGTTTTTCATTTTTGATGGAAACAACGTTTGGGATGAGAGGGGTTAAAACTGAAGGCGCCAGGATGTTTCGCACTGTCGGAAGACACTTTGATATCCAGGGCCAACTAGACTAATTAAGGGAAATTGTGGGTTGTGTTAGGAGACAAACGGGACAGGAAAATGTACAATGGCACCTGCCGAAACAGCAACAAAAATAAAGCATTATACAGCAGAGCTATCTTACAGATACTGCTGAAATAAGTACAAATTAATAAGGACATTTTATTTGTTTCAACAACCGTGTGACGTTTTCCTCGAACAGGATGAAAAGGACTGAACATTGCTAATAAAATAAATGCTAGCGGGCCGGGATCAAGTTTAAAAAGCGGACAGGTTACAGCAGCTTGACCTACACCCCACGAATTAGAGCGGTTTCTCAAAGTTCAGTAAGGGAAATTACTGTGGTCCTACTGTTCTATTTATAGGGCAGCTGTCTGTGGAATTCGTTTTTTTTCATAAAACAAATGGAAGATCCGACATAAAAGGGTTTTTCGAATGTCGTGTTTTCAAAATAAAACTCTGATGAATGATCCCCACTTAATGTTTTAACACTAAAAGCATTTCTAAAGAAATTCCCAACACCGACACTTTGATGATAGAGGCCAGTAATAGCAGCAAGGTTCGATTAAAACAATTGTTCTGCTTTTAGAAATGTTTGGTTTGGAGCTAGTAATCCTTACATTTTTATAGGCAGGCCTACACAGCACACAAAGCTTTAGGCGGGACCATATATTTTGGATTCCTGACCGCCTATGTATCAGTCCTCTGGTTTACACTGCATGCTGTTTAAAATTAAACATGCAGCTGATAAATGCATTTTGATGACACTTATGGGTTTTGTGGAATTGAAAACGAATAAAATACACAGGTTTAAAATGTCCCATATGAATGTTTAATTCTTAAATATTTGGTTTTACAATGATACAGCTTTGTGGAGGCCTATGTAATGGACACAAGTAATTGTTAATATATAGTAACCTTTTGCTTCACCGGAAGGAGAACAACATTAACCATAGGACTACTATCACATCATACTCAATAGAAAACCCCGGTTCAATGAAACAATTTAAAGCCCTGGTCAGCTCGACTTAGGACTACTCGAGCCAATCATTACAAGCATGATGGGAACCAGGCCATTGTGAGAAATTCTAACATTACCTGTCAGGGAGACGTTATTTTCAAGAAGTGTTTGCAAACCTTTTTTTAATTCGTGTTGCAAGTGTATGGATCACAAAACAAATCATACGCATAAATTAACAACACAAGATAAATAACATATAGCTCAATTAATAGTGATCACCAACATACGATTCTTAAACAGGTCAAACACCCGTGCCAGTTGTGCTGCCTGCACTCATAAATAATGCACGCGACTGTCTGCAGACTCTGAGCAGTGCCGGACCCTGCGGGAGGGTATTTACTGAAGAATCACTCTCATTCACATAGGGATATGCACTAAATATACACACCTCTGGCAATTAAGTTGCCTGGGAGGCAAGAACATTTTAATTATCGTAGTAAACGTTTTTTTTTTTTGTTATACGACATCAAATAGCAGTGAGCATCCGAGCAGCTGCAAGCTTACCCTGCTGAGTTATTGCAAACAGAGGCAAGCGGGTATGCGAACGCTTCTACCTGCTGTCGGAAGTAGACACCGGCAAAGACAAAGGTGAAGCAGTGGCGCTGCTCAGCAGGCTTGTTTTCAGACTGCCGCTACACTGGCTCAAGGACCTCCAGTTTCTGAAAACGGAAACAAACATTAAGTCGTGGCATCAGGATGGACGCAAGAAAGGCAAACGCGTTTTACGTGAGTCCACATAACGTCAGCGCGTTGAGTTCACTGCAGAGTTTGAGCTGTGGTTTTGTGCTGTGGCTGGATAGAAATGTATGAAAATAACGCGACTGTTCGCCTCCGTTGACGACAGATTTTTGTTTCATGTTGCAGGTTGTGTGGTTTTTTCGACTCCTGAAATTGTCGCTAGATGTGGACGGTACATGCTGAATTCACAGTCTGATGCAGACCGACGACAACGAAGAAAAGAGTAAAGGCTGGATTTCTGACTTGTTTTGGAACTGAATATATCAAATACGGGGTAATATATTTTAAAGTGTAGATGAGCAAATAGCAAGGTTAATTCAAATCCTATTGGTTGCTGTGCATTACCCATAGCTCCAGTTAAGATTGCTCAGCAAATACTGTCTGTAGCTAGCTACACGTTACATAACCGCGTATTCCGTTTTAAATGAAAATGGGATCATTCATAGAAACCAAACCTCTGTAAACTGCATGTAATGTGTGATTGTGTTTTGCAGCCAGCATTTTCAGAGCACTTGACTATATCCTCCAGGTATATCAGGTAATAAATACCCAACTGAAGTTAGACACTTACTCTGTATTCCGGTGTGCTTAAAACCTGAAGTTATTATTTCGTGTTTAGAACTTGTTTAACTGATTATTTGATATTCCAATTGTTTTCTTAGTTAAGAGCCACTGGGTCAATTAACCACAGCTACCATTTGAAAGCACTAACTGCACAAAATATGGATACTAAATGTGTTACCCTTATCCCCAGAAGAGGGACTCGAAATCACAGGCAGATACCCTGCCCCCTTTCAGTAAAAACATTTCTTAAATAAAATAGTGATATTCCAATGCTTTTCTTAGGTAAATTAGCTGCTGTGTCACTTAACCACTGCTGCCCTATGAAAGCACACACTATTGATACCAAATGTATTGCCTTTGCCCCAGGAAAATGCTCCCAAACTTGCAGGCAAATACCTTGCACCCCTTGACTAAAAATACATTTTTCTGACAAGATAATGATATTCCAATTCCTCTCTTAGGTACACGAGCCATTGTGTCACTATGAGTAGTGTTCCTCATTTTCGGTTTTTATCTTATACACACTTTACATGTGGAATTTATGATGTGTAGCAGTTCTGGTTTCTGATTAGCTTTAATGTCCCTGGCATGTATGATGAAGCAGAATCTGTGCAAGTCGAAGCCACATTTTCCCATGTAGCTGGTATTTTGCGAACGTTTGGGCAATCACTGTGCTGACGGAAACAGTATCTACAGAAGGTATGAACATGACATCAGCATAAAACAAGCCAGGTTCATTCGCCTTGAAATCATAAAAAGAAAAGAGTTGACAGAACTGGATGGTCCAAGCCATTAGGAGACTCGTCAAATCACACTGGACATTTCCATCAATGCATTCCATAAGTTTATCAACTAAAGCTTCACCATTTTCTGTCAAATATTTACGATTAAGATTGTCGGCGTTAGGCCGTGTTTTAGCTGATGGGGAGTGCTGTCGACAGGGTTGCCAGATCTGTATGACGTGTGTAGCCAAACGCTCAATCAAAAACAGCCCAACATAGCTAAAAGCTGATTCAAAACAGCCCGAAAGTAGCCAAAAATGTGTACCTTACATTTACACAAAAGTATAACCCAATAAATTCTGATAATCAAATTAGCACACGCGGGGCACCAAGAGTGGCACAACTTAATTACAGAGTATTTTTTGGTCTACTTTTTAGGGGATCTACAGTGTTTTCCACATATAATAAAATGGTTCACAGAGACAACCATATACATTAAAAAATAAAAACCTACAATGGCATAACCTGAAGCAAACTCCATGAAGTGAGAAAAAACACACACACACACACTATTATGTAATTTCCTCCATTTTAGGGAATTATTTATTTTAATTGAATAGCAATAAAGAATAAAGTTAAATAAATATATAAATAACATTTAATAAAAGACTAATGCTGACCTTAAATTCTGGGTGAGATTTAAGCTGATGCAAGAAGCTGGCTCACAGGGGCTGTGTGAACAGACAAAGGGAACCTGCTTTGCAACATGCATTATGAGAATACAGTGTCATATGGCCTTTTTGTCTTTATTTTTTTATTTTATTTTGATTGATTGGACCATGCATATAAAAAACAATATTTAAAAGCGCCAACATCTGCAGAAGCATACAAAGTAGCCAAAAAAACAGAAACCCGCGACTGCAAAAAAAATACTGCAGGCATGGCAACCTTGCTGTCGCATGTAGTCACCAATATACACACCTGTCTGCAAATTAACAAAGGCTGTCCAGCAAAGCACAGCGCTCTGACAAACTCATTAACACATTCTGCGCTCTCTTTTTATTAAAGCGCGTGTAAAAGCCGCATAAATGGATTGCCTGTCTCTCAATTTACTTTCTTGTTTTAGTTTAAAGTCGCTTATTTTTCAGTATGTTCTTTTATTGTCAGTGCAAACATGTACCTCAATGCAGCAGTATTTGCAGCGTTCTGCATCCTCTGCCTCATTATTTTATCCAGGGCGACTTACAATTGTTACAAGATATCACATTATTTTTACATACAATTACCCATTTATACAATTGGGTTTTTACTGAAACAATCTAGGTAAAGTACCTTGCTCAAGGGTACAACAGCAGTGTCCCCCACCTGGGATTGAACCCACGACCCTCCGGTCAAGAGTCCAGAGCCCTAACCACTACTCCACACTGCTGCCTGCTTCTGCTATTTTTGCTTTTTGTATACTTCGAAACATCATTTTCAATATTCATAAACAGATTTACGTTTTCTCCCCATTCTTCATCCACTAAAAATATTATATTTTTGTGTATTTCAGTTTAGTTTTTGATCAAGCTGTTGCCATAGTAATCAGACTTTGATTGGCCAACATAATCAGGTGATTAATGTTTGTGAACGAGAACCATGTATGAACTTTATTTGATCCTCTGACGTCCAAAGGTACCTGCTGAATTCTAGGATGCAATGTATGGATTAAAACAGCATTTTAATCAAAATATTGTGTATTTCCTAGTAAATAGTACCGGGAAAATATTGAATAGTAGAAACCGACGTTCAATTTGCCTGTAATTTTTTGGTAGAATTCAGAATAAACAGTCACGCTGTATGTCCTCTGAACATACAGCGTGACTGAGTGGAGGATCTGGATCGGACCCTGCCTCCTCTGAATGTACAGTAACTGAGTGGAGGATCTGGATCGGACCCTGTCTCCTCTGAACGTCTAGCGTGACTGAGTGGAGGATCTGGATCGGACCCTGCCTCCTCTGAATGTACAGTAACTGAGTGGAGGATCTGGATCGGACCCTGCCTCCTCTGAACGTACAGTAACTGAGTGGAGGATCTGGATCGAACCCTGCCTCCTCTGAACGTACAGGTACTGAGTGGAGGGTCTGGATCGGACCCTGCCTCCTCTGAACGTACAGCGTGACTGAGTGGAGGATCTGGATCGGACCCTGCCTCCTCTGAACGTACAGTAACCGAGTGGAGTATCTGGATCGGACCCTGCCTCCTCTGAACGTACAGTGTGACTGAGTGGAGGATCTGGATCGGACCCTGTCTCCTCTGAACGTATAGTAACTGAGTGGAGGATCTGGATCGGACCCTGCCTCCTCTGAACGTACAGGTACTGAGTGGAGGATGTGGATCGGACCCTGCCTCCTCTGAACGTACAGCGTGACTGAGTGGAGGATCTGGATGGGACCCTGCCTCCTCTGAATGTACAGCGTGACTGAGTGGAGGATCTGGATCGGACCCTGCCTCCTCTGAACGTACAGTAACTGAGTGGAGGATCTGGATCGGACCCTGCCTCCTCTGAACGTACAGTAACTGAGTGGAGGATCTGGATCGGACCCTGTCTCCTCTGAACGTACAGTAACTGAGTGGAGGATCTGGATCGGACCCTGCCTCCTCTGAACGTACAGGTACTGAGTGGAGGATCTGGATCAGACCCTGCCTCCTCTGAACGTACAGGTAGTGAGTGGAGGATCTGGATCGGACCCTGTCTCCTCTGAACGTACAGTGTGACTGAGTGGAGGATCTGGATCGGACCCTGCCTCCTCTGAACGTACAGTGACTGAGTGGAGGATCTGGATCGGACCCTGCCTCCTCTGAACGTACAGAAACTGAGTGGAGGATCTGGATCAGACCCTGCCTCCTGACTGAACATGACTGTGGAGGATCTGGACGACCCTGTCTAGCCTGAACGTTACAGTGACTGAGTGGAGGATCTGGATCGGACCCTGCCTCCTCTGAACGTACAGTAACTGAGTGGAGGATCTGGATCGGACCCTGCCTCCTCTGAACGTACAGCGTGACTGAGTGGAGGATCTGGATCGGACCCTGCCTCCTCTGAACGTACAGCGTGACTGAGTGGAGGATCTGGATCGGACCCTGCCTCCTCTGAACGTACAGTGACTGAGTGGAGGATCTGGATCGGACCCTGCCTCCTCTGAACGTACAGGTACTGAGTGGAGGATCTGGATCGGACCCTGCCTCCTCTGAACGTACAGCGTGACTGAGTGGAGGATCTGGATCGGACCCTGCCTCCTCTGAATGTACAGCGTGACTGAGTGGAGGATCTGGATCGGACCCTGCCTCCTCTGAACGTACAGTAACTGAGTGGAGGATCTGGATCGGACCCTGCCTCCTCTGAACGTACAGTGTGACTGAGTGGAGGATCTGGATCGGACCCTGTCTCCTCTGAACGTACAGTAACTGAGTGGAGGATCTGGATCGTGCAGTAACTGAGTGGAGGATCTGGATCGAACCCTGCCTCCTCTGAACGTACAGCGTGACTGAGTGGAGGATCTGGATCGGACCCTGCCTCCTCTGAACGTACAGTAACTGAGTGGAGGATCTGGATCGGACCCTGCCTCCTCTGAACGTACAGTAACTGAGTGGAGGATCTGGATCGGACCCTGCCTCCTCTGAACTGTCCACAGTAACTCTGAGTGGAGGATCTGGATCGGACCCTGCCTCCTCTGATCGTAAGGTAACTGAGTGGAGGATCTGGATCGGACTCTGCCTCCTCTGAACGTACAGTAAGTGAGTGGAGGATCTGGATCGGACCCTGCCTCCTCTGAACGTACAGTTTGACTGAGTGGAGGATCTGGATCGGACCCTGCCTCCTCTGAATGTACAGCGTGACTGAGTGGAGGATCTGGATCGAACCCTGCCTCCTCTGAGCGTACAGCGTGACTGAGTGGAGGATCTGGATCAGACGGCTATCTCCGCGTTAAAGCGATGTATTTATTGTTATATTGCATATAAATTAATAAATAAAGGCTCATTTATTTAAAAATTTTTGAGTAGGCACTGCATACTGGTATTGACTTCTCCCTCTGGCACTGCAGACGGTCTTGGCTCCTCCTGTATTGGCTCCTCCCTCTGGCACTGCAGATGGTATTGGCTCCTCCCCTATTGGCTCCTCCCTCTGGCACTGCAAATGGTATTGGCTCCTCCCTCTGGTACTGCAGATGGTATTGGCTCCTCCCTCTGGTACTGCAGATGGTATTGGCTTCTCCCTCTGGCACTGCAGACGGTATTGGCTCCTCCTTTGCTTGTCTCTGTAACAGCCGCCCAGCCCCTTCATCCTCTTTTGGGCAGGTTGTTCCACCGAGTGTACAAACTCCCCACAGGCAAGGCATCAACCTTGGTCCCACAGGGCTTGGAAGGCAAAGGGGCCTGTCTCACACTGTTAGGCGGGCAGTTGTGGTTGGACCATCTCGTGAAAGCCTCCATAAATTGAGGGTCTTTGTAGAGGCACAAGTCTCAGAGGTGCCCACTGCAGTTATGCTCCTAGCCTCTATAGGGCTATCCCACTCTGACAACAAGATTGTGTCAGGAAGGAGATTCGCAGTCAGGAAGCTGCAATGAAGGCACTATTGCACACGTTTATTTATGAAAACACCAACAAAACAGGAGCAAAATAAAAATGAAACAAAACAGGAACAAACACCAAAACAATATTCACTTTTAGGCTGGGCTGTAGCCTTCACTAAAGGTTCCCCTAACAATGTACGTGCAACTTTTTAAAACAATATATCTGATATCTTCATTCTGGAGCATTGTGACATGGGGTAAATGGGGGTATTATGGTTCTTGGATTTTGTTTAATTTCCTAATTTATTTAGATGAAACACTTTTAAACGCTGTGAAGCACTTTCGGATAAGACGCACTTGATTAAATGACTGCAACATGAATGTGTCTAAGACTACATGTGCACAGCACTAATACGTATAGGAATGGATAGGGGTTGTTAAATGAGTGGTCTCAGTTTGTACAGTCGCTGTATAAAAAACAGCTACATTTCACCTGCATGACTGTACAGGTGACTGAGTGGAGGATCTGGATCGGACCCTGCCTCCTCTGAACGCATAGTAACTGAGTGGAGGATCTGGATCGGACCCTGCCTCCTCTGAACGTACAGCGTGACTGAGTGGAGGATCTGGATCGGACCCTGCCTCCTCTGAACGTACAGTGTAACTGAGTGGAGGATCTGGATCGGACCCTGCCTCCTCTGAACGTACAGTAACTGAGTGGAGGATCTGGATCGGACCCTGCCTCCTCTGAATGTACAGTAACTGAGTGGAGGATCTGGATCGGACCCTGCCTCCTCTGAACGTACAGTAACTGAGTGGAGGATCTGGATCGGACCCTGCCTCCTCTGAACGTACAGTAACTGAGTGGAGGATCTGGATCGGACCCTGCCTCCTCTGAACGTACAGTGACTGAGTGGAGGATCTGGATCGGACCCTGCCTCCTCTGAATGTACAGTAACTGAGTGGAGGATCTGGATCGGACCCTGCCTCCTCTGAACGCTACAGTAACTGAGTGGAGGATCTGGATCGGACCCTGCCTCCTCTGAACGTACAGTAACTGAGTGGAGGATCTGGATCGGACCCTGCCTCCTCTGAACGCACAGTGACTGAGTGGAGGATCTGGATCGGACCCTGCCTCCTCTGAACGTACAGTAACTGAGTGGAGGATCTGGATCGGACCCTGCCTCCTCTGAACGTACAGTGACTGAGTGGAGGATCTGGATCGGACCCTGCCTCCTCTGAACGTACAGTAACTGAGTGGAGGATCTGGATCGGACCCTGCCTCCTCTGAAGCACAGTGTACTGAGTGGAGGATCTGGATCGGACCCTGCCTCCTCTGAACGTACAGTGTGACTGAGTGGAGGATCTGGATCAGACCCTGCCTCCTCTGAACGTACAGTAACTGAGTGGAGGATCTGGATCGGACCCTGCCTCCTCTGAATGTACAGTGTGACTGAGTGGAGGATCTGGATCGGACCCTGTCTCCTCTGAACGTACAGTAACTGAGTGGAGGATCTGGATCGGACCCTGCCTCCTCTGAACGTACAGCGTGACTGAGTGGAGGATCTGGATCGGACCCTGCCTCCTCTGAACGTACAGTAACTGAGTGGAGGATCTGGATCGGACCCTGCCTCCTCTGAATGTACAGTAACTGAGTGGAGGATCTGGATCGGACCCTGCCTCCTCTGAACGTACAGTAACTGAGTGGAGGATCTGGATCGGACCCTGCCTCCTCTGAACGTACAGTAACTGAGTGGAGGATCTGGATCGGACCCTGCCTCCTCTGAACGTACAGTAACTGAGTGGAGGATCTGGATCGGACCCTGCCTCCTCTGAATGTACAGTAACTGAGTGGAGGATCTGGATCGGACCCTGTCTCCTCTGAATGTACAGCGTGACTGAGTGGAGGATCTGGATCGGACCCTGCCTCTTCTGAACGTATAGTAACTGAGTGGCGGATCTGGATCGGACCCTGCCTCTTCTGAACGTACAGTGACTGATTGGATATGGATCTGGATCAGACTAATGGCTCATTTATGTTAAATAATTTCTGAGTGGCACTGGATACTGGATCGGACCCTGCCTCCTCTGGCATGTACAGTGACTGAGTGGAGGATCTGGATGGACCCTGCCTCCTCTGAGCACAGTGACTGAGTGGAGGATCTGGATCGGACCCTGCCTCCTCTGAATGTACAGTGTGACTGAGTGGAGGATCTGGATCGGACCCTGCCTCCTCTGAATGTACAGTGCAACTGAGTGGAGGATCTGGATCAGACCCTGCCTCCTCTGAATGTACAGTGACTGAGTGGAGGATCTGGATCGGACCCTGCCTCCTCTGAACGTACAGGTGACTGAGTGGAGGATCTGGATCGGACCCTGCCTCCTCTGAATCGTACAGCTAACTGAGTGGAGGATCTGGATCGGGACCCTGCCTCCTCCTTTCTTGTTTTAGTTTAAAGTCGCTTATTTTTCAGTATGTTCTTTTTATTGTCAGTGCAAACATGTACCTCAATGCAGCAGTATTTGCAGCGTTCTGCATCCTCTGCCTCATTATTTTATCCAGGGCGACTTACAATTGTTACAAGATATCACATTATTTTTACATACAATTACCCATTTATACAATTGGGTTTTACTGAAACAATCTAGGTAAAGTACCTTGCTCAAGGGTACAACAGCAGTGTCCCCACCTGGGATTGAACCCACAACCCTCCGGTCAAGAGTCCAGAGCCCTAACCACTACTCCACACTGCTGCCCACTTCTGCTATTTTTGCTTTTTGTATGCTTGAAACATCATTTTCAATATTCATAAGCAGATTTACGTTTTCTCCCCATTCCTCATCCACTAAAAATATTATATTTTTGTGTATTTCAGTTTAGTTTTTGATCAAGCTGTTGCCACAATAATCAAACTTTGATTGGCCAACATAATCAGATGATTAATGTTTGTGAGCGAGAACCATGTATGAACTTTATTTGATCCTCTGACGTCCAAAGGTACCTGCTGAATTCTAGGATGCAATGTATGGATTAAAACAGCATTTTAATCAAAATATTGTGTATTTCCTAGTAAATAGTACCGGGAAAATATTGAATAGTAGAAACCGACGTTCAATTTGCCTGTAATTTTTGGTAGAATTCAGAATAAACAGTCACGCTGTATGTCCTCTGAACATACAGCGTGACTGAGTGGAGGATCTGGATCGGACCCTGCCTCCTCTGAATGTACAGTAACTGAGTGGAGGATCTGGATCGGACCCTGTCTCCTCTGAACGTCTAGCGTGACTGAGTGGAGGATCTGGATCGGACCCTGCCTCCTCTGAATGTACAGTAACTGAGTGGAGGATCTGGATCGGACCCTGCCTCCTCTGAACGTGCAGTAACTGAGTGGAGGATCTGGATCGAACCCTGCCTCCTCTGAACGTACAGGTACTGAGTGGAGGGTCTGGATCGGACCCTGCCTCCTCTGAGCGTACAGCGTGACTGAGTGGAGGATCTGGATCGGACCCTGCCTCCTCTGAACGTACAGTAACCGAGTGGAGTATCTGGATCGGACCCTGCCTCCTCTGAACGTACAGTGTGACTGAGTGGAGGATCTGGATCGGACCCTGTCTCCTCTGAACATTATAGTAACTGAGTGGAGGATCTGGATCGGACCCTGCCTCCTCTGAACGTACAGGTACTGAGTGGAGGATGTGGATCGGACCCTGCCTCCTCTGAACGTACAGCGTGACTGAGTGGAGGATCTGGATGGGACCCTGCCTCCTCTGAATGTACAGCGTGACTGAGTGGAGGATCTGGATCGGACCCTGCCTCCTCTGAGCATTACAGTAACTGAGTGGAGGATCTGGATCGGACCCTGCCTCCTCTGAACGTACAGTAACTGAGTGGAGGATCTGGATCGGACCCTGCCTCCTCTGAACGTACAGTAACTGAGTGGAGGATCTGGATCGGACCCTGCCTCCTCTGATCGTAAGGTAACTGAGTGGAGGATCTGGATCGGACTCTGCCTCCTCTGAGCGTTACAGTAAGTGAGTGGAGGATCTGGATCGGACCCTGCCTCCTCTGAGCGTACAGTTTGACTGAGTGGAGGATCTGGATCGGACCCTGCCTCCTCTGAATGTACAGCGTGACTGAGTGGAGGATCTGGATCGAACCCTGCCTCCTCTGAGCGTACAAGCGTGACTGAGTGGAGGATCTGGATCAGACGGCTATCTCCAGCGTTAAAGCGATGTATTTATTGTTATATTGCATATAAATTAATAAATAAAGGCTCATTTATTTAAAATTTTTGAGTAGGCACTGCATACTGGTATTGACTTCTCCCTCTGGCACTGCAGACGGTCTTGGCTCCTCCTGTATTGGCTCCTCCCTCTGGCACTGCAGATGGTATTGGCTCCTCCCTATTGGCTCCTCCCTCTGGCACTGCAAATGGTATTGGCTCCTCCCTCTGGTACTGCAGATGGTATTGGCTCCTCCCTCTGGTACTGCAGATGGTATTGGCTTCTCCCTCTGGCACTGCAGACGGTATTGGCTCCTCCTTTGCTTGTCTCTGTAACAGCCGCCCAGCCCCTTCATCCTCTTTTGGGCAGGTTGTTCCACCGAGTGTACAAACTCCCCACAGGCAAGGCATCAACCTTGGTCCCACAGGGCTTGGAAGGCAAAGGGGCCTGTCTCACACTGTTGGGCGGGCAGTTGTGGTTGGACCATCTCGTGAAAGCCTCCATAAATTGAGGGTCTTTGTAGAGGCACAAGTCTCAGAGGTGCCCACTGCAGTTATGCTCCTAGCCTCTATAGGGCGCTATCCCACTCTGACAACAAGATTGTGTCAGGAAGGAGATTCGCAGTCAGGAAGCTGCAATGAAGGCACTATTGCACACGTTTATTTATGAAAACACCAACAAAACAGGAGCAAAATAAAAAATGAAACAAAACAGGAACAAACACCAAAAACAATATTCACTTTTAGGCTGGGCTGTAGCCTTCACTAAAGGTTCCCCTAACAATGTACGTGCAACTTTTTTAAAACAATATATCTGATATCTTCATTCTGGAGCATTGTGACATGGGGTAAATGGGGGTATTATGGTTCTTGGATTTTGTTTAATTTCCTAATTTATTTAGATGAAACACTTTTAAACGCTGTGAAGCACTCGGATAAGACGCACTTGATTAAATGACTGCAACATGAATGTGTCTAAGACTACATGTGCACAGCACTAATACGTATAGGAATGGATAGGGGTTGTTAAATGAGTGGTCTCAGTTTGTACAGTCGCTGTATAAAAAACAGCTACATTTCACATGCATATTTCCAATAGTTAAAACATTTCAACTCTTAGCTGTCAACACCCAGAGATGGTATAATAGCAAGGGACGGGCCTTGAGTGTCACTTTCTTTTTCCCTTTCCCTTTCCCTTTCTGTGATCTATTTATTTGAACCACTTAAGAAGTTCAGAGAGACTCTTGGAAGAAAGCAGGCATTTGAACTGTGCCACATGCACAGAGACTGTGCCAAACAGGTGCTTCACACTAACACGCAACCCTTACATGCTGCTTTTTCTTCTTTTGGGATTTTCTCACTTGTTGTGCATGAATCAAATTGTGACAGGTGAACTATGAATCCAGATATGGAACTGTTTAACAGCATACTGAATATTCCTTATTTAAAGTCCCATACCGGGAAAGTGCAGCATTCACAAACAAACAAACAGTGGCTGTGGGTAAAACTGTGTAACCCTTTAAGACAGCATCAAATTCATTATGGCACCACTATCCTGTTTTAAAGAATGAATGAACAAAAACAACAACAAAAAAACATCACATACTTAAGAAGAAATATATTGAAATGTCGAGATCCTGAATAAAGATTATTATTAAAACCTAACCCCAGTCCAGTTTGTTCTGAATTTCACATTGCAACTCCTTTTCATTTTAACACACGTTTCAAAGTGTGATCACATAAATCAATAGCGCTCAGAAATGTTCCTGGAGCAGGGTGCCATGGGCACAGTGTAATGGTTATATTTTATAGCAGGGTGCTGTGGCACAGTGTAATGGTTATATTTTATAGCAGGGTGCTATGGGCACAGTGTAATGGTTATATTTTAGAGCAGGGTGCTATGGGCACAGTGTAATGGTTATATTTTATAGGAGGGTGCCATGGGCACAGTGTAATGGTTATATTTTATATCAGGGTGCCATGGGCACAGTGTAATGGGTATATTTTATAGCAGGGTGCCATGGGCACAGTGTAATGGTTATATTTTATATCAGGGTGCCATGGGCACAGTGTAATGGTTATATTTTATAACAGGGTGCCATGGGCACCATGTAATGGTGATATTTTATAGCAGGGTGCAATGGGCACAGTGTAATGGTTATATTTTATAGCAGGGTGCTATGGGCACAGTTTAATGGTTATATTTTATAGCAAGGTACCATGGGCACAGTGTAATGGTTATATTTTATAGCAGGGTGCCATGGGCACAGTGTAATGGTTATATTTTAGAGCAGGGTGCTATGGGCACAGTGTAATGGTTATATTTTATAGCAGGGTGCTGTGGCACAGTGTAATGGTTATATTTTATAGCAGGGTGCTATGAGCACAGTGCAATGGTTATATTTTATAGGAGGGTGCTGTGGGCACAGTGTAATGGTTATATTTTATAGCAGGGTGCTATGGTCACAGTGTAATGGTTATATTTTATATCAGGGTGCCATGGGCACAGTGTAATGGTTATATTTTATAGCAGGGTGCTGTGGCACAGTGTAATGGTTATATTTTATAGCAGGGTGCTGTGGGCACAGTGTAATGGTTATATTTTATATCAGGGTGCCATGGGCACAGTGTAATGGTTATATTTTATAGCAGGGTGCTGTGGCACAGTGTAATGGTTATATTTTATAGCAGGGTGCTGTGGTCACAGTGTAATGGTTATATTTTATATCAGGGTGCCATGGGCACAGTGTAATGGTTATATTTTATAGCAGGGTGCTGTGGCACAGTGTAATGGTTATATTTTATAGCAGGGTGCTATGGGCACAGTTTAATGGTTATATTTTATAGCAGGGTGCCATGGGCACAGTGTAATGGTTATATTTTATATCAGGGTGCCATGGGCAGAGTGTAATGGTTATATTTTATAGCATGGTGCTATGGGCACAGTGTAATGGTTATATTTTATAGCAGGGTGCCATGGGCACAGTGTAATGGTTATATTTTATAGCAGGGTGCCATGGGCACAGTGTAATGGTTATATTTTATAGCAGGGTGCTATGGGCACAGTGTAATGGTTATATTTTATAGCAGGGTGCTATGGGCACAGTTTAATGGTTATATTTTATAGCAAGGTGCTATGGGCACAGTGTAATGGTTATCTTTTATAACAGGGTGCCATGGGCACAGTGTAATGGGTATATTTTATAGCAGGGTGCTCTGGCACAGTGTAATGGGTATAATTTATAGCAGGGTGCTATGGGCACAGTGTAATGGTTATATTTTATAGGAGGCTGCTGTGGCACAGTGTAATGGTTATATTTTATAGCAGGGTGCTGTGGCACAGTGTAATGGTTATATTTTATAGCAGGGTGCTGTGGCACAGTGTAATTGTTATATTTTATAGCAGGGTGCAATGGGCACAGTGTAATGGTTATATTTTATAGCAGGGTGCTATGGGCACAGTTTAATGGTTATATTTTATAGCAAGGTGCTATGGGCACAGTGTAATGGTTATCTTTTATAACAGGGTGCCATAGGCACAGTGTAATGGGTATATTTTATAGCAGGGTGCTCTGGCACAGTGTAATGGGTATAATTTATAGCAGGGTGCTATGGGCACAGTGTAATGGTTATATTTTATAGGAGGCTGCTGTGGCACAGTGTAATGGTTATATTTTATAGCAGGGTGCTGTGGCACAGTGTAATGGTTATATTTTATAGTAGGGTGCTATGGGCACAGTGTAATGGGTATATTTTATAGGAGGGTGCTGTGGCACAGTGTAATGGTTATATTTTATTGCAGAAGGCTGCACTGCTGCTCTGTGACACTCAGCACTTATTGAGGTAATTTGTTCTCGCTGGATCAGAAATGTTCTTTTTGGGAAGTGAATTCTGGGACACAACAAACCTTCAACCAGAGCTCTGCACCAGAAGAGCCAGACAGAGGAGCAGCTGGTCTAACAATCCTGCACTGGCATTGCAGCAGCACACAATAATAGCTTGTCGTCCAGATTCGTTCCAGACCCCTGAGGCTTGCTGTATCTTCACATCACTTTCTGGAGCGGACTACAATGAAGATGAAGAGGTTTCATCCTGCGACACTCACAGTGTGGATGTGTGCTGCAGCTGCACTCTGGGGATATTACAATGTTATGTAACAATCTAATTGTGTGAGGAGATTTTCTCTGGGTGTACAGCGCTGGTCATAAGTCCACCAAAACATATTTTGACTGAATGAGCCTAACGTGCACAGCATGAAAACATGAACACTTTCTATTTCTTATGGCAGGCAAGTAGAACTGAACAGCATCTTTACACTGACTTGTAAAAAAGTAATGGGACAGTAAAAAGAGATTTGAAATTTTGAATTTGAAGCGACTTGCTCTTGAATATTTCTCTGATGATGATGTAAATTTGACCATAATAATATCTCCCATTCAGTTTACTCCAGCCAGTTTGGAGGGTCTGCCCTTGGTCAAGATCACTCTTGACACGGAGTCAGAGGACTTGGGTTCCTCCAGTCTCCTGCCGTTTCTTACCTTTATCTTTGCAGCATTCAATCTCATTGAGGTTATAACACTTGTGGATATTTTGAACACAAATATGTTAAGAATGCCTGTGAATGATGACTCCCACAGCTGGATGTGTCTCCCAGCTGGCACTGAGGGGATTTTTCCATCATAACAATGGAAACATGAAAAGTACCTGGCAGCTCTGAATGTAGCATAACACAAGCACCATTCAGGACATAGCACAAGAGAAAGGAACACAAGCACCGTTCAGCATACACTGCAAGAGAAAGGAACACAAGCACCGTTCAGCACACACTGCAAGAGAAAGGAACACAAGCACCGTTCAGCACACACTGCAAGAGAAAGGAACACAAGCACCGTTCAGCACACACTGCAAGAGAAAGGAACACAAGCACCTTTCAGCACACACTGCAAGAGAAAGGAACACAAGCACCATTCAGCACACACTGCAACAGAAAGAAACACAAGCACCGTTCAGCAAACACTGCAAGAGAAAGGAACACAAGCACTGTTCAGCAAACACTGCAAGAGAAAGGAACACAAGCACCGTTCAGCACACAATGCAAGAGAAAGGAACACAAGCTCCGTTCAGAACACACTGCAAGAGAAAGGAACACAAGCACCCTGCCTCCTCTGAACGTACAGTAACTGAGTGGAGGATCTGGATCGGACACTGCCTACTCTGATCGTACAGTAACTGAGTGGAGGATCTGGATCGGACCCTGCCTCCTCTGAACGTACAGAGTGACTGAGTGGAGGATCTGGATCGGACCCTGCCTCCTCTGAACGTACAGTAACTGAGTGGAGGATCTGGATCGGACCCTGCCTCCTCTGAACGTACAGCGTGACTGAGTGGAGGATCTGGATCGGACCCTGCCTCCTCTGAACGTACAGTAACTGAGTGGAGGATCTGGATCGGACCCTGCCTCCTCTGAACATACAGCGTGACTGAGTGGAGGATCTGGATCGGACCCTGCCTCCTCTGAACGTACAGTAACTGAGTGGAGGATCTGGATCGGACCCTGCCTCCTCTGAACGTACAGTAACTGAGTGGAGGATCTGGATCGGACCCTGCCTCCTCTGAACGTACAGTAACTGAGTGGAGGATCTGGATCGGACCCTGCCTCCTCTGAACATACAGTAACTGAGTGGAGGATCTGGATCGGACCCTGCCTCCTCTGAACGTACAGTAACTGAGTGGAGGATCTGGATCGGACCCTGCCTCCTCTGAACGTACAATAACTGAGTGGAATATCTGGATCGGACCCTGCCTCCTCTGAACGTACAGCAACTGAGTGTAGGATCTGGATCGGACCCTGTCTCCTCTGAACGTACAATAACTGAGTAGAGGATCTGGATGGAACCCTGCCTCCTCTGAACATCTAGTGACTGAGTGGAGGATCTGGATCGGACCCTGCCTCCTCTGAACGTACAGTAACTGAGTGGAGGATCTGGATCGGACCCTGCCTCCTCTGAACGTACAGTAACTGAGTGGAGGATCTGGATCGGACCCTGCCTCCTCTGAACGTACAGTGACTGAGTGGAGGATCTGGATCGGACCCTGTCTCCTCTGAACGTACAGTAACTGAGTGGAGGATCTGGATCGGACCCTGCCTCCTCTGAACGTACAGTGACTGAGTGGAGGATCTGGATCGGACCCTGCCTCCTCTGAACGTACAGTAACTGAGTGGAGGATCTGGATCGGACCCTGCCTCCTCTGAACGTACAGTAACTGAGTGGAGGATCTGGATCGGACCCTGCCTCCTCTGAACATACAGTAACTGAGTGGAGGATCTGGATCGGACCCTGCCTCCTCTGAACATACAGTAACTGAGTGGAGGATCTGGATCGGACCCTGCCTCCTCTGAACGTACAGTAACTGAGTGGAGGATCTGGATCGGACCCTGCCTCCTCTGAACATACAGTGACTGAGTGGAGGATCTGGATCGGACCCTGCCTCCTCTGAACGTACAGTAACTGAGTGGAGGATCTGGATCGGACCCTGCCTCCTCTGAACGTACAGTAACTGAGTGGAGGATCTGGATCGGACCCTGCCTCCTCTGAACGTACAGTGACTGAGTGGAGGATCTGGATCGGACCCTGCCTCCTCTGAACGTACAGTAACTGAGTGGAGGATCTGGATCGGACCCTGCCTCCTCTGAACGTACAGTAACTGAGTGGAGGATCTGGATCGGACCCTGCCTCCTCTGAACATACAGTAACTGAGTGGAGGATCTGGATCGGACCCTGCCTCCTCTGAACGTACAGTAACTGAGTGGAGGATCTGGATCGGACCCTGCCTCCTCTGAACGTACAGTAACTGAGTGGAGGATCTGGATCGGACCCTGCCTCCTCTGAACATACAGTAACTGAGTGGAGGATCTGGATCGGACCCTGCCTCCTCTGAACATACAGTAACTGAATGGAGGATCTGGATCGGACCCTGCCTCCTCTGAACGTACAGTAACTGAGTGGAGGATCTGGATCGGACCCTGCCTCCTCTGAACGTACAATAACTGAGTAGAGGATCTGGATGGAACCCTGCCTCCTCTGAACATCTAGCGTGACTGAGTGGAGGATCTGGATCGGACCCTGCCTCCTCTGAACGTACAGTAACTGAGTGGAGGATCTGGATCGGACCCTGCCTCCTCTGAACGTACAGTAACTGAGTGGAGGATCTGGATCGGACCCTGCCTCCTCTGAACGTACAGTAACTGAGTGGAGGATCTGGATCGGACCCTGCCTCCTCTGAACGTACAGTAACTGAGTGGAGGATCTGGATCGGACCCTGCCTCCTCTGAACGTACAGTGACTGAGTGGAGGATCTGGATCGGACCCTGCCTCCTCTGAACGTACAGTAACTGAGTGGAGGATCTGGATCGGACCCTGCCTCCTCTGAACGTACAGTGACTGAGTGGAGGATCTGGATCGGACCCTGCCTCCTCTGAACGTACAGTAACTGAGTGGAGGATCTGGATCGGACCCTGCCTCCTCTGAACGTACAGTGACTGAGTGGAGGATCTGGATCGGACCCTGCCTCCTCTGAACGTACAGTAACTGAGTGGAGGATCTGGATCGGACCCTGCCTCCTCTGAACGTACAGTAACTGAGTGGAGGATCTGGATCGGACCCTGCCTCCTCTGAACGTACAGTAACTGAGTGGAGGATCTGGATCGGACCCTGCCTCCTCTGAACATACAGTGACTGAGTGGAGGATCTGGATCGGACCCTGCCTCCTCTGAACGTACAGTAACTGAGTGGAGGATCTGGATCGGACCCTGCCTCCTCTGAACATACAGTAACTGAGTGGAGGATCTGGATCGGACCCTGCCTCCTCTGAACGTACAGTAACTGAGTGGAGGATCTGGATCGGACCCTGCCTCCTCTGAACGTACAGTAACTGAGTGGAGGATCTGGATCGGACCCTGCCTCCTCTGAACGTACAGTAACTGAGTGGAGGATCTGGATCGGACCCTGCCTCCTCTGAACGTACAGTAACTGAGTGGAGGATCTGGATCGGACCCTGCCTCCTCTGAACGTACAGTAACTGAGTGGAGGATCTGGATCGGACCCTGCCTCCTCTGAACGTACAGTAACTGAGTGGAGGATCTGGATCGGACCCTGCCTCCTCTGAACGTACAGTGTGACTGAGTGGAGGATCTGGATCGGACCCTGTCTCCTATGAACGTACAGTAACTGAGTGGAGGATCTGGATCGAACCCTGCCTCCTCTGAACGTACAGTGTGACTGAGTGGAGGATCTGGATCGGACCCTGCCTCCTCTGAACGTACAGTAACTGAGTGGAGGATCTGGATCGGACCCTGCCTCCTCTGAACGTACAGTAACTGAGTGGAGGATCTGGATCGGACCCTGCCTCCTCTGAACGTACAGTGTGACTGAGTGGAGGATCTGGATCGGACCCTGCCTCCTCTGAACGTACAGTAACTGAGTGGAGGATCTGGATCGGACCCTGCCTCCTCTGAACGTACAGTAACTGAGTGGAGGATCTGGATCGGACCCTGCCTCCTCTGAACGTACAGTAACTGAGTGGAGGATCTGGATCGGACCCTGCCTCCTCTGAACGTACAGTGTGACTGAGTGGAGGATCTGGATCGGACCCTGTCTCCTCTGAACGTACAGTAACTGAGTGGAGGATCTGGATCGGACCCTGCCTCCTCTGAACATACAGTAACTGAGTGGAGGATCTGGATCGGACCCTGCCTCCTCTGAACGTACAGCAACTGAGTGTAGGATCTGGATCGGACCCTGTCTCCTCTGAACGTACAATAACTGAGTGGAGGATCTGGATCGGACCCTGCCTCCTCTGAACGTACAGTAACTGAGTGGAGGATCTGGATCGGACCCTGCCTCCTCTGAACGTACAGTGACTGAGTGGAGGATCTGGATCGGACCCTGCCTCCTCTGAACGTACAGTAACTGAGTGGAGGATCTGGATCGGACCCTGCCTCCTCTGAACGTACAGTAACTGAGTGGAGGATCTGGATCGGACCCTGCCTCCTCTGAACGTACAGTAACTGAGTGGAGGATCTGGATCGGACCCTGCCTCCTCTGAACGTACAGTAACTGAGTGGAGGATCTGGATCGGACCCTGCCTCCTCTGAACGTACAGTGACTGAGTGGAGGATCTGGATCGGACCCTGCCTCCTCTGAACGTACAGTAACTGAGTGGAGGATCTGGATCGGACCCTGCCTCCTCTGAACGTACAGTGACTGAGTGGAGGATCTGGATCGGACCCTGCCTCCTCTGAACGTACAGTAACTGAGTGGAGGATCTGGATCGGACCCTGCCTCCTCTGAACGTACAGTAACTGAGTGGAGGATCTGGATCGGACCCTGCCTCCTCTGAACGTACAGTAACTGAGTGGAGGATCTGGATCGGACCCTGCCTCCTCTGAACGTACAGTAACTGAGTGGAGGATCTGGATCGGACCCTGCCTCCTCTGAACGTACAGTAACTGAGTGGAGGATCTGGATCGGACCCTGCCTCCTCTGAACGTACAGTAACTGAGTGGAGGATCTGGATCGGACCCTGCCTCCTCTGAACGTACAGTAACTGAGTGGAGGATCTGGATCGGACCCTGCCTCCTCTGAACGTACAGTGACTGAGTGGAGGATCTGGATCGGACCCTGCCTCCTCTGAACGTACAGTAACTGAGTGGAGGATCTGGATCGGACCCTGCCTCCTCTGAACGTACAGTAACTGAGTGGAGGATCTGGATCGGACCCTGCCTCCTCTGAACGTACAGTGACTGAGTGGAGGATCTGGATCGGACCCTGCCTCCTCTGAACGTACAGTAACTGAGTGGAGGATCTGGATCGGACCCTGCCTCCTCTGAACGTACAGTAACTGAGTGGAGGATCTGGATCGGACCCTGCCTCCTCTGAACGTACAGTGACTGAGTGGAGGATCTGGATCGGACCCTGCCTCCTCTGAACGTACAGTAACTGAGTGGAGGATCTGGATCGGACCCTGCCTCCTCTGAACGTACAGTGACTGAGTGGAGGATCTGGATCGGACCCTGCCTCCTCTGAACGTACAGTAACTGAGTGGAGGATCTGGATCGGACCCTGCCTCCTCTGAACGTACAGTAACTGAGTGGAGGATCTGGATCGGACCCTGCCTCCTCTGAACGTACAGTAACTGAGTGGAGGATCTGGATCGGACCCTGCCTCCTCTGAACGTACAGTAACTGAGTGGAGGATCTGGATCGGACCCTGCCTCCTCTGAACGTACAGTAACTGAGTGGAGGATCTGGATCGGACCCTGCCTCCTCTGAACGTACAGTAACTGAGTGGAGGATCTGGATCGGACCCTGCCTCCTCTGAACGTACAGTAACTGAGTGGAGGATCTGGATCGGACCCTGCCTCCTCTGAACGTACAGTAACTGAGTGGAGGATCTGGATCGGACCCTGCCTCCTCTGAACGTACAGTGACTGAGTGGAGGATCTGGATCGGACCCTGCCTCCTCTGAACGTACAGTAACTGAGTGGAGGATCTGGATCGGACCCTGCCTCCTCTGAACGTACAGTAACTGAGTGGAGGATCTGGATCGGACCCTGCCTCCTCTGAACGTACAGTGACTGAGTGGAGGATCTGGATCGGACCCTGCCTCCTCTGAACGTACAGTAACTGAGTGGAGGATCTGGATCGGACCCTGCCTCCTCTGAACGTACAGTAACTGAGTGGAGGATCTGGATCGGACCCTGCCTCCTCTGAACGTACAGTAACTGAGTGGAGGATCTGGATCGGACCCTGCCTCCTCTGAACGTACAGTAACTGAGTGGAGGATCTGGATCGGACCCTGCCTCCTCTGAACGTACAGTAACTGAGTGGAGGATCTGGATCGGACCCTGCCTCCTCTGAACGTACAGTAACTGAGTGGAGGATCTGGATCGGACCCTGCCTCCTCTGAACGTACAGTAACTGAGTGGAGGATCTGGATCGGACCCTGCCTCCTCTGAACGTACAGTGACTGAGTGGAGGATCTGGATCGGACCCTGCCTCCTCTGAACGTACAGTAACTGAGTGGAGGATCTGGATCGGACCCTGCCTCCTCTGAACGTACAGTAACTGAGTGGAGGATCTGGATCGGACCCTGCCTCCTCTGAACGTACAGTAACTGAGTGGAGGATCTGGATCGGACCCTGCCTCCTCTGAACGTACAGTGACTGAGTGGAGGATCTGGATCGGACCCTGCCTCCTCTGAACGTACAGTAACTGAGTGGAGGATCTGGATCGGACCCTGCCTCCTCTGAACGTACAGTAACTGAGTGGAGGATCTGGATCGGACCCTGCCTCCTCTGAACGTACAGTAACTGAGTGGAGGATCTGGATCGGACCCTGCCTCCTCTGAACGTACAGTAACTGAGTGGAGGATCTGGATCGGACCCTGCCTCCTCTGAACGTACAGTAACTGAGTGGAGGATCTGGATCGGACCCTGCCTCCTCTGAACGTACAGTGACTGAGTGGAGGATCTGGATCGGACCCTGCCTCCTCTGAACGTACAGTAACTGAGTGGAGGATCTGGATCGGACCCTGCCTCCTCTGAACGTACAGTAACTGAGTGGAGGATCTGGATCGGACCCTGCCTCCTCTGAACGTACAGTAACTGAGTGGAGGATCTGGATCGGACCCTGCCTCCTCTGAACGTACAGTAACTGAGTGGAGGATCTGGATCGGACCCTGCCTCCTCTGAACGTACAGTGACTGAGTGGAGGATCTGGATCGGACCCTGCCTCCTCTGAACGTACAGTAACTGAGTGGAGGATCTGGATCGGACCCTGCCTCCTCTGAACGTACAGTAACTGAGTGGAGGATCTGGATCGGACCCTGCCTCCTCTGAACGTACAGTAACTGAGTGGAGGATCTGGATCGGACCCTGCCTCCTCTGAACGTACAGTAACTGAGTGGAGGATCTGGATCGGACCCTGCCTCCTCTGAACGTACAGTGACTGAGTGGAGGATCTGGATCGGACCCTGCCTCCTCTGAACGTACAGTAACTGAGTGGAGGATCTGGATCGGACCCTGCCTCCTCTGAACGTACAGTGACTGAGTGGAGGATCTGGATCGGACCCTGCCTCCTCTGAACGTACAGTAACTGAGTGGAGGATCTGGATCGGACCCTGCCTCCTCTGAACGTACAGTAACTGAGTGGAGGATCTGGATCGGACCCTGCCTCCTCTGAACGTACAGTAACTGAGTGGAGGATCTGGATCGGACCCTGCCTCCTCTGAACGTACAGTAACTGAGTGGAGGATCTGGATCGGACCCTGCCTCCTCTGAACGTACAGTAACTGAGTGGAGGATCTGGATCGGACCCTGCCTCCTCTGAACGTACAGTAACTGAGTGGAGGATCTGGATCGGACCCTGCCTCCTCTGAACGTACAGTAACTGAGTGGAGGATCTGGATCGGACCCTGCCTCCTCTGAACGTACAGTGACTGAGTGGAGGATCTGGATCGGACCCTGCCTCCTCTGAACGTACAGTAACTGAGTGGAGGATCTGGATCGGACCCTGCCTCCTCTGAACGTACAGTAACTGAGTGGAGGATCTGGATCGGACCCTGCCTCCTCTGAACGTACAGTAACTGAGTGGAGGATCTGGATCGGACCCTGCCTCCTCTGAACGTACAGTAACTGAGTGGAGGATCTGGATCGGACCCTGCCTCCTCTGAACGTACAGTAACTGAGTGGAGGATCTGGATCGGACCCTGCCTCCTCTGAACGTACAGTAACTGAGTGGAGGATCTGGATCGGACCCTGCCTCCTCTGAACGTACAGTGACTGAGTGGAGGATCTGGATCGGACCCTGCCTCCTCTGAACGTACAGTAACTGAGTGGAGGATCTGGATCGGACCCTGCCTCCTCTGAACGTACAGTAACTGAGTGGAGGATCTGGATCGGACCCTGCCTCCTCTGAACGTACAGTGACTGAGTGGAGGATCTGGATCGGACCCTGCCTCCTCTGAACGTACAGTAACTGAGTGGAGGATCTGGATCGGACCCTGCCTCCTCTGAACGTACAGTAACTGAGTGGAGGATCTGGATCGGACCCTGCCTCCTCTGAACGTACAGTAACTGAGTGGAGGATCTGGATCGGACCCTGCCTCCTCTGAACGTACAGTAACTGAGTGGAGGATCTGGATCGGACCCTGCCTCCTCTGAACGTACAGTAACTGAGTGGAGGATCTGGATCGGACCCTGCCTCCTCTGAACGTACAGTAACTGAGTGGAGGATCTGGATCGGACCCTGCCTCCTCTGAACGTACAGTAACTGAGTGGAGGATCTGGATCGGACCCTGCCTCCTCTGAACGTACAGTGACTGAGTGGAGGATCTGGATCGGACCCTGCCTCCTCTGAACGTACAGTAACTGAGTGGAGGATCTGGATCGGACCCTGCCTCCTCTGAACGTACAGTAACTGAGTGGAGGATCTGGATCGGACCCTGCCTCCTCTGAACGTACAGTGACTGAGTGGAGGATCTGGATCGGACCCTGCCTCCTCTGAACGTACAGTAACTGAGTGGAGGATCTGGATCGGACCCTGCCTCCTCTGAACGTACAGTGACTGAGTGGAGGATCTGGATCGGACCCTGCCTCCTCTGAACGTACAGTAACTGAGTGGAGGATCTGGATCGGACCCTGCCTCCTCTGAACGTACAGTAACTGAGTGGAGGATCTGGATCGGACCCTGCCTCCTCTGAACGTACAGTAACTGAGTGGAGGATCTGGATCGGACCCTGCCTCCTCTGAACGTACAGTAACTGAGTGGAGGATCTGGATCGGACCCTGCCTCCTCTGAACATACAGTAACTGAGTGGAGGATCTGGATCGGACCCTGCCTCCTCTGAACATACAGTAACTGAGTGGAGGATCTGGATCGGACCCTGCCTCCTCTGAACGTACAGTAACTGAGTGGAGGATCTGGATCGGACCCTGCCTCCTCTGAACGTACAGTAACTGAGTGGAGGATCTGGATCGGACCCTGCCTCCTCTGAACGTACAGTGACTGAGTGGAGGATCTGGATCGGACCCTGCCTCCTCTGAACGTACAGTAACTGAGTGGAGGATCTGGATCGGACCCTGCCTCCTCTGAACGTACAGTAACTGAGTGGAGGATCTGGATCGGACCCTGCCTCCTCTGAACGTACAGTAACTGAGTGGAGGATCTGGATCGGACCCTGCCTCCTCTGAACGTACAGTAACTGAGTGGAGGATCTGGATCGGACCCTGCCTCCTCTGAACGTACAGTAACTGAGTGGAGGATCTGGATCGGACCCTGCCTCCTCTGAACGTACAGTAACTGAGTGGAGGATCTGGATCGGACCCTGCCTCCTCTGAACGTACAGTGACTGAGTGGAGGATCTGGATCGGACCCTGCCTCCTCTGAACGTACAGTAACTGAGTGGAGGATCTGGATCGGACCCTGCCTCCTCTGAACGTACAGTGACTGAGTGGAGGATCTGGATCGGACCCTGCCTCCTCTGAACGTACAGTAACTGAGTGGAGGATCTGGATCGGACCCTGCCTCCTCTGAACGTACAGTAACTGAGTGGAGGATCTGGATCGGACCCTGCCTCCTCTGAACGTACAGTAACTGAGTGGAGGATCTGGATCGGACCCTGCCTCCTCTGAACGTACAGTGACTGAGTGGAGGATCTGGATCGGACCCTGCCTCCTCTGAACGTACAGTAACTGAGTGGAGGATCTGGATCGGACCCTGCCTCCTCTGAACGTACAGTAACTGAGTGGAGGATCTGGATCGGACCCTGCCTCCTCTGAACGTACAGTGACTGAGTGGAGGATCTGGATCGGACCCTGCCTCCTCTGAACGTACAGTAACTGAGTGGAGGATCTGGATCGGACCCTGCCTCCTCTGAACGTACAGTAACTGAGTGGAGGATCTGGATCGGACCCTGCCTCCTCTGAACGTACAGTAACTGAGTGGAGGATCTGGATCGGACCCTGCCTCCTCTGAACGTACAGTAACTGAGTGGAGGATCTGGATCGGACCCTGCCTCCTCTGAACGTACAGTAACTGAGTGGAGGATCTGGATCGGACCCTGCCTCCTCTGAACGTACAGTAACTGAGTGGAGGATCTGGATCGGACCCTGCCTCCTCTGAACGTACAGTAACTGAGTGGAGGATCTGGATCGGACCCTGCCTCCTCTGAACATACAGTGACTGAGTGGAGGATCTGGATCGGACCCTGCCTCCTCTGAACGTACAGTGACTGAGTGGAGGATCTGGATCGGACCCTGCCTCCTCTGAACGTACAGTAACTGAGTGGAGGATCTGGATCGGACCCTGCCTCCTCTGAACGTACAGTAACTGAGTGGAGGATCTGGATCGGACCCTGCCTCCTCTGAACGTACAGTAACTGAGTGGAGGATCTGGATCGGACCCTGCCTCCTCTGAACGTACAGTAACTGAGTGGAGGATCTGGATCGGACCCTGCCTCCTCTGAACGTACAGTAACTGAGTGGAGGATCTGGATCGGACCCTGCCTCCTCTGAACGTACAGTAACTGAGTGGAGGATCTGGATCGGACCCTGCCTCCTCTGAACGTACAGTAACTGAGTGGAGGATCTGGATCGGACCCTGCCTCCTCTGAACGTACAGTAACTGAGTGGAGGATCTGGATCGGACCCTGCCTCCTCTGAACGTACAGTAACTGAGTGGAGGATCTGGATCGGACCCTGCCTCCTCTGAACGTACAGTAACTGAGTGGAGGATCTGGATCGGACCCTGCCTCCTCTGAACGTACAGTGACTGAGTGGAGGATCTGGATCGGACCCTGCCTCCTCTGAACGTACAGTAACTGAGTGGAGGATCTGGATCGGACCCTGCCTCCTCTGAACGTACAGTGACTGAGTGGAGGATCTGGATCGGACCCTGCCTCCTCTGAACGTACAGTAACTGAGTGGAGGATCTGGATCGGACCCTGCCTCCTCTGAACGTACAGTAACTGAGTGGAGGATCTGGATCGGACCCTGCCTCCTCTGAACGTACAGTGACTGAGTGGAGGATCTGGATCGGACCCTGCCTCCTCTGAACGTACAGTAACTGAGTGGAGGATCTGGATCGGACCCTGCCTCCTCTGAACGTACAGTGACTGAGTGGAGGATCTGGATCGGACCCTGCCTCCTCTGAACATACAGTAACTGAGTGGAGGATCTGGATCGGACCCTGCCTCCTCTGAACATACAGTAACTGAGTGGAGGATCTGGATCGGACCCTGCCTCCTCTGAACGTACAGTGACTGAGTGGAGGATCTGGATCGGACCCTGCCTCCTCTGAACGTACAGTAACTGAGTGGAGGATCTGGATCGGACCCTGCCTCCTCTGAACGTACAGTAACTGAGTGGAGGATCTGGATCGGACCCTGCCTCCTCTGAACGTACAGTAACTGAGTGGAGGATCTGGATCGGACCCTGCCTCCTCTGAACGTACAGTAACTGAGTGGAGGATCTGGATCGGACCCTGCCTCCTCTGAACGTACAGTAACTGAGTGGAGGATCTGGATCGGACCCTGCCTCCTCTGAACGTACAGTAACTGAGTGGAGGATCTGGATCGGACCCTGCCTCCTCTGAACGTACAGTAACTGAGTGGAGGATCTGGATCGGACCCTGCCTCCTCTGAACGTACAGTAACTGAGTGGAGGATCTGGATCGGACCCTGCCTCCTCTGAACGTACAGTAACTGAGTGGAGGATCTGGATCGGACCCTGCCTCCTCTGAACGTACAGTAACTGAGTGGAGGATCTGGATCGGACCCTGCCTCCTCTGAACGTACAGTAACTGAGTGGAGGATCTGGATCGGACCCTGCCTCCTCTGAACATACAGTAACTGAGTGGAGGATCTGGATCGGACCCTGCCTCCTCTGAACATACAGTAACTGAGTGGAGGATCTGGATCGGACCCTGCCTCCTCTGAACGTACAGTAACTGAGTGGAGGATCTGGATCGGACCCTGCCTCCTCTGAACGTACAGTAACTGAGTGGAGGATCTGGATCGGACCCTGCCTCCTCTGAACGTACAGTAACTGAGTGGAGGATCTGGATCGGACCCTGCCTCCTCTGAACGTACAGTAACTGAGTGGAGGATCTGGATCGGACCCTGCCTCCTCTGAACGTACAGTAACTGAGTGGAGGATCTGGATCGGACCCTGCCTCCTCTGAACGTACAGTGACTGAGTGGAGGATCTGGATCGGACCCTGCCTCCTCTGAACGTACAGTAACTGAGTGGAGGATCTGGATCGGACCCTGCCTCCTCTGAACGTACAGTAACTGAGTGGAGGATCTGGATCGGACCCTGCCTCCTCTGAACGTACAGTGACTGAGTGGAGGATCTGGATCGGACCCTGCCTCCTCTGAACGTACAGTAACTGAGTGGAGGATCTGGATCGGACCCTGCCTCCTCTGAACGTACAGTAACTGAGTGGAGGATCTGGATCGGACCCTGCCTCCTCTGAACGTACAGTAACTGAGTGGAGGATCTGGATCGGACCCTGCCTCCTCTGAACGTACAGTAACTGAGTGGAGGATCTGGATCGGACCCTGCCTCCTCTGAACGTACAGTAACTGAGTGGAGGATCTGGATCGGACCCTGCCTCCTCTGAACGTACAGTAACTGAGTGGAGGATCTGGATCGGACCCTGCCTCCTCTGAACGTACAGTGACTGAGTGGAGGATCTGGATCGGACCCTGCCTCCTCTGAACGTACAGTAACTGAGTGGAGGATCTGGATCGGACCCTGCCTCCTCTGAACGTACAGTAACTGAGTGGAGGATCTGGATCGGACCCTGCCTCCTCTGAACGTACAGTAACTGAGTGGAGGATCTGGATCGGACCCTGCCTCCTCTGAACGTACAGTGACTGAGTGGAGGATCTGGATCGGACCCTGCCTCCTCTGAACGTACAGTGACTGAGTGGAGGATCTGGATCGGACCCTGCCTCCTCTGAACGTACAGTAACTGAGTGGAGGATCTGGATCGGACCCTGCCTCCTCTGAACGTACAGTGACTGAGTGGAGGATCTGGATCGGACCCTGCCTCCTCTGAACGTACAGTAACTGAGTGGAGGATCTGGATCGGACCCTGCCTCCTCTGAACGTACAGTGACTGAGTGGAGGATCTGGATCGGACCCTGCCTCCTCTGAACGTACAGTAACTGAGTGGAGGATCTGGATCGGACCCTGCCTCCTCTGAACGTACAGTGACTGAGTGGAGGATCTGGATCGGACCCTGCCTCCTCTGAACGTACAGTAACTGAGTGGAGGATCTGGATCGGACCCTGCCTCCTCTGAACGTACAGTAACTGAGTGGAGGATCTGGATCGGACCCTGCCTCCTCTGAACGTACAGTAACTGAGTGGAGGATCTGGATCGGACCCTGCCTCCTCTGAACGTACAGTAACTGAGTGGAGGATCTGGATCGGACCCTGCCTCCTCTGAACGTACAGTGACTGAGTGGAGGATCTGGATCGGACCCTGCCTCCTCTGAACGTACAGTAACTGAGTGGAGGATCTGGATCGGACCCTGCCTCCTCTGAACGTACAGTAACTGAGTGGAGGATCTGGATCGGACCCTGCCTCCTCTGAACGTACAGTAACTGAGTGGAGGATCTGGATCGGACCCTGCCTCCTCTGAACGTACAGTAACTGAGTGGAGGATCTGGATCGGACCCTGCCTCCTCTGAACGTACAGTGACTGAGTGGAGGATCTGGATCGGACCCTGCCTCCTCTGAACGTACAGTAACTGAGTGGAGGATCTGGATCGGACCCTGCCTCCTCTGAACGTACAGTAACTGAGTGGAGGATCTGGATCGGACCCTGCCTCCTCTGAACGTACAGTGACTGAGTGGAGGATCTGGATCGGACCCTGCCTCCTCTGAACGTACAGTAACTGAGTGGAGGATCTGGATCGGACCCTGCCTCCTCTGAACGTACAGTGACTGAGTGGAGGATCTGGATCGGACCCTGCCTCCTCTGAACGTACAGTAACTGAGTGGAGGATCTGGATCGGACCCTGCCTCCTCTGAACGTACAGTAACTGAGTGGAGGATCTGGATCGGACCCTGCCTCCTCTGAACGTACAGTGACTGAGTGGAGGATCTGGATCGGACCCTGCCTCCTCTGAACGTACAGTAACTGAGTGGAGGATCTGGATCGGACCCTGCCTCCTCTGAACGTACAGTAACTGAGTGGAGGATCTGGATCGGACCCTGCCTCCTCTGAACGTACAGTAACTGAGTGGAGGATCTGGATCGGACCCTGCCTCCTCTGAACGTACAGTGACTGAGTGGAGGATCTGGATCGGACCCTGCCTCCTCTGAACGTACAGTAACTGAGTGGAGGATCTGGATCGGACCCTGCCTCCTCTGAACGTACAGTAACTGAGTGGAGGATCTGGATCGGACCCTGCCTCCTCTGAACGTACAGTAACTGAGTGGAGGATCTGGATCGGACCCTGCCTCCTCTGAACGTACAGTAACTGAGTGGAGGATCTGGATCGGACCCTGCCTCCTCTGAACGTACAGTAACTGAGTGGAGGATCTGGATCGGACCCTGCCTCCTCTGAACGTACAGTAACTGAGTGGAGGATCTGGATCGGACCCTGCCTCCTCTGAACGTACAGTAACTGAGTGGAGGATCTGGATCGGACCCTGCCTCCTCTGAACGTACAGTAACTGAGTGGAGGATCTGGATCGGACCCTGCCTCCTCTGAACGTACAGTAACTGAGTGGAGGATCTGGATCGGACCCTGCCTCCTCTGAACGTACAGTAACTGAGTGGAGGATCTGGATCGGACCCTGCCTCCTCTGAACGTACAGTAACTGAGTGGAGGATCTGGATCGGACCCTGCCTCCTCTGAACGTACAGTAACTGAGTGGAGGATCTGGATCGGACCCTGCCTCCTCTGAACGTACAGTGACTGAGTGGAGGATCTGGATCGGACCCTGCCTCCTCTGAACGTACAGTAACTGAGTGGAGGATCTGGATCGGACCCTGCCTCCTCTGAACGTACAGTGACTGAGTGGAGGATCTGGATCGGACCCTGCCTCCTCTGAACGTACAGTAACTGAGTGGAGGATCTGGATCGGACCCTGCCTCCTCTGAACGTACAGTGACTGAGTGGAGGATCTGGATCGGACCCTGCCTCCTCTGAACGTACAGTAACTGAGTGGAGGATCTGGATCGGACCCTGCCTCCTCTGAACGTACAGTAACTGAGTGGAGGATCTGGATCGGACCCTGCCTCCTCTGAACGTACAGTAACTGAGTGGAGGATCTGGATCGGACCCTGCCTCCTCTGAACGTACAGTAACTGAGTGGAGGATCTGGATCGGACCCTGCCTCCTCTGAACGTACAGTAACTGAGTGGAGGATCTGGATCGGACCCTGCCTCCTCTGAACGTACAGTAACTGAGTGGAGGATCTGGATCGGACCCTGCCTCCTCTGAACGTACAGTAACTGAGTGGAGGATCTGGATCGGACCCTGCCTCCTCTGAACGTACAGTAACTGAGTGGAGGATCTGGATCGGACCCTGCCTCCTCTGAACGTACAGTAACTGAGTGGAGGATCTGGATCGGACCCTGCCTCCTCTGAACGTACAGTAACTGAGTGGAGGATCTGGATCGGACCCTGCCTCCTCTGAACGTACAGTAACTGAGTGGAGGATCTGGATCGGACCCTGCCTCCTCTGAACGTACAGTAACTGAGTGGAGGATCTGGATCGGACCCTGCCTCCTCTGAACGTACAGTAACTGAGTGGAGGATCTGGATCGGACCCTGCCTCCTCTGAACGTACAGTGACTGAGTGGAGGATCTGGATCGGACCCTGCCTCCTCTGAACGTACAGTAACTGAGTGGAGGATCTGGATCGGACCCTGCCTCCTCTGAACGTACAGTAACTGAGTGGAGGATCTGGATCGGACCCTGCCTCCTCTGAACGTACAGTGACTGAGTGGAGGATCTGGATCGGACCCTGCCTCCTCTGAACGTACAGTAACTGAGTGGAGGATCTGGATCGGACCCTGCCTCCTCTGAACGTACAGTAACTGAGTGGAGGATCTGGATCGGACCCTGCCTCCTCTGAACGTACAGTAACTGAGTGGAGGATCTGGATCGGACCCTGCCTCCTCTGAACGTACAGTGACTGAGTGGAGGATCTGGATCGGACCCTGCCTCCTCTGAACGTACAGTAACTGAGTGGAGGATCTGGATCGGACCCTGCCTCCTCTGAACGTACAGTAACTGAGTGGAGGATCTGGATCGGACCCTGCCTCCTCTGAACGTACAGTAACTGAGTGGAGGATCTGGATCGGACCCTGCCTCCTCTGAACGTACAGTAACTGAGTGGAGGATCTGGATCGGACCCTGCCTCCTCTGAACGTACAGTAACTGAGTGGAGGATCTGGATCGGACCCTGCCTCCTCTGAACGTACAGTAACTGAGTGGAGGATCTGGATCGGACCCTGCCTCCTCTGAACGTACAGTAACTGAGTGGAGGATCTGGATCGGACCCTGCCTCCTCTGAACGTACAGTAACTGAGTGGAGGATCTGGATCGGACCCTGCCTCCTCTGAACGTACAGTAACTGAGTGGAGGATCTGGATCGGACCCTGCCTCCTCTGAACGTACAGTAACTGAGTGGAGGATCTGGATCGGACCCTGCCTCCTCTGAACGTACAGTAACTGAGTGGAGGATCTGGATCGGACCCTGCCTCCTCTGAACGTACAGTAACTGAGTGGAGGATCTGGATCGGACCCTGCCTCCTCTGAACGTACAGTGACTGAGTGGAGGATCTGGATCGGACCCTGCCTCCTCTGAACGTACAGTAACTGAGTGGAGGATCTGGATCGGACCCTGCCTCCTCTGAACGTACAGTAACTGAGTGGAGGATCTGGATCGGACCCTGCCTCCTCTGAACGTACAGTGACTGAGTGGAGGATCTGGATCGGACCCTGCCTCCTCTGAACGTACAGTAACTGAGTGGAGGATCTGGATCGGACCCTGCCTCCTCTGAACGTACAGTAACTGAGTGGAGGATCTGGATCGGACCCTGCCTCCTCTGAACATACAGTAACTGAGTGGAGGATCTGGATCGGACCCTGCCTCCTCTGAACGTACAGTAACTGAGTGGAGGATCTGGATCGGACCCTGCCTCCTCTGAACGTACAGTGACTGAGTGGAGGATCTGGATCGGACCCTGCCTCCTCTGAACGTACAGTAACTGAGTGGAGGATCTGGATCGGACCCTGCCTCCTCTGAACGTACAGTAACTGAGTGGAGGATCTGGATCGGACCCTGCCTCCTCTGAACGTACAGTAACTGAGTGGAGGATCTGGATCGGACCCTGCCTCCTCTGAACGTACAGTAACTGAGTGGAGGATCTGGATCGGACCCTGCCTCCTCTGAACGTACAGTAACTGAGTGGAGGATCTGGATCGGACCCTGCCTCCTCTGAACGTACAGTAACTGAGTGGAGGATCTGGATCGGACCCTGCCTCCTCTGAACGTACAGTGACTGAGTGGAGGATCTGGATCGGACCCTGCCTCCTCTGAACGTACAGTAACTGAGTGGAGGATCTGGATCGGACCCTGCCTCCTCTGAACGTACAGTAACTGAGTGGAGGATCTGGATCGGACCCTGCCTCCTCTGAACGTACAGTAACTGAGTGGAGGATCTGGATCGGACCCTGCCTCCTCTGAACGTACAGTGACTGAGTGGAGGATCTGGATCGGACCCTGCCTCCTCTGAACGTACAGTGACTGAGTGGAGGATCTGGATCGGACCCTGCCTCCTCTGAACGTACAGTAACTGAGTGGAGGATCTGGATCGGACCCTGCCTCCTCTGAACGTACAGTGACTGAGTGGAGGATCTGGATCGGACCCTGCCTCCTCTGAACGTACAGTAACTGAGTGGAGGATCTGGATCGGACCCTGCCTCCTCTGAACGTACAGTGACTGAGTGGAGGATCTGGATCGGACCCTGCCTCCTCTGAACGTACAGTAACTGAGTGGAGGATCTGGATCGGACCCTGCCTCCTCTGAACGTACAGTAACTGAGTGGAGGATCTGGATCGGACCCTGCCTCCTCTGAACGTACAGTAACTGAGTGGAGGATCTGGATCGGACCCTGCCTCCTCTGAACGTACAGTAACTGAGTGGAGGATCTGGATCGGACCCTGCCTCCTCTGAACGTACAGTAACTGAGTGGAGGATCTGGATCGGACCCTGCCTCCTCTGAACGTACAGTAACTGAGTGGAGGATCTGGATCGGACCCTGCCTCCTCTGAACGTACAGTAACTGAGTGGAGGATCTGGATCGGACCCTGCCTCCTCTGAACGTACAGTAACTGAGTGGAGGATCTGGATCGGACCCTGCCTCCTCTGAACGTACAGTAACTGAGTGGAGGATCTGGATCGGACCCTGCCTCCTCTGAACGTACAGTGACTGAGTGGAGGATCTGGATCGGACCCTGCCTCCTCTGAACGTACAGTAACTGAGTGGAGGATCTGGATCGGACCCTGCCTCCTCTGAACGTACAGTAACTGAGTGGAGGATCTGGATCGGACCCTGCCTCCTCTGAACGTACAGTAACTGAGTGGAGGATCTGGATCGGACCCTGCCTCCTCTGAACGTACAGTAACTGAGTGGAGGATCTGGATCGGACCCTGCCTCCTCTGAACGTACAGTGACTGAGTGGAGGATCTGGATCGGACCCTGCCTCCTCTGAACGTACAGTAACTGAGTGGAGGATCTGGATCGGACCCTGCCTCCTCTGAACGTACAGTAACTGAGTGGAGGATCTGGATCGGACCCTGCCTCCTCTGAACGTACAGTGACTGAGTGGAGGATCTGGATCGGACCCTGCCTCCTCTGAACGTACAGTGACTGAGTGGAGGATCTGGATCGGACCCTGCCTCCTCTGAACGTACAGTGACTGAGTGGAGGATCTGGATCGGACCCTGCCTCCTCTGAACGTACAGTAACTGAGTGGAGGATCTGGATCGGACCCTGCCTCCTCTGAACGTACAGTAACTGAGTGGAGGATCTGGATCGGACCCTGCCTCCTCTGAACGTACAGTAACTGAGTGGAGGATCTGGATCGGACCCTGCCTCCTCTGAACGTACAGTAACTGAGTGGAGGATCTGGATCGGACCCTGCCTCCTCTGAACGTACAGTAACTGAGTGGAGGATCTGGATCGGACCCTGCCTCCTCTGAACGTACAGTGACTGAGTGGAGGATCTGGATCGGACCCTGCCTCCTCTGAACGTACAGTAACTGAGTGGAGGATCTGGATCGGACCCTGCCTCCTCTGAACGTACAGTGACTGAGTGGAGGATCTGGATCGGACCCTGCCTCCTCTGAACGTACAGTAACTGAGTGGAGGATCTGGATCGGACCCTGCCTCCTCTGAACGTACAGTAACTGAGTGGAGGATCTGGATCGGACCCTGCCTCCTCTGAACGTACAGTAACTGAGTGGAGGATCTGGATCGGACCCTGCCTCCTCTGAACGTACAGTAACTGAGTGGAGGATCTGGATCGGACCCTGCCTCCTCTGAACGTACAGTAACTGAGTGGAGGATCTGGATCGGACCCTGCCTCCTCTGAACGTACAGTAACTGAGTGGAGGATCTGGATCGGACCCTGCCTCCTCTGAACGTACAGTAACTGAGTGGAGGATCTGGATCGGACCCTGCCTCCTCTGAACGTACAGTAACTGAGTGGAGGATCTGGATCGGACCCTGCCTCCTCTGAACGTACAGGTAACTGAGTGGAGGATCTGGATCGGACCCTGCCTCCTCTGAACGTACAGTAACTGAGTGGAGGATCTGGATCGGACCCTGCCTCCTCTGAACGTACAGTGACTGAGTGGAGGATCTGGATCGGACCCTGCCTCCTCTGAACGTACAGTGACTGAGTGGAGGATCTGGATCGGACCCTGCCTCCTCTGAACGTACAGTGACTGAGTGGAGGATCTGGATCGGACCCTGCCTCCTCTGAACGTACAGGTGACTGAGTGGAGGATCTGGATCGGACCCTGCCTCCTCTGAACGTACAGTGACTGAGTGGAGGATCTGGATCGGACCCTGCCTCCTCTGAACGTACAGGAACTGAGTGGAGGATCTGGATCGAACCCTGCCTCCTCTGAACGTACAGTAACTGAGTGGAGGATCTGGATCGGACCCTGTCTCCTGTGAACGTACCGTAACTAAGTGGAGGATCTGGATCGAACCCTGCCTCCTCTGAACGTACAGCGTGACTGAGTGGAGGATCTGGATTGGACCGTGTCTCCTCTGAACGTACAATAACTGAGTGGAGGATCTGGATCGGACCCTGCCTCCTCTGAACGTACAGTAACTGAGTGGAGGATCTGGATCGGACCCTGCCTCCTCTGAACGTACAGTAACTGAGTGGAGGATCTGGATCGGACCCTGCCTCCTCTGAACGTACAGGTACTGAGTGGAGGATCTGGATCGGACCCTGCCTCCTCTGAACGTACAGTGACTGAGTGGAGGATCTGGATCGGACCCTGCCTCCTCTGAACGTACAGTAACTGAGTGGAGGATCTGGATCGGACCCTGCCTCCTCTGAACGTACAGGTACTGAGTGGAGGATCTGGATCGGACCCTGCCTCCTCTGAACGTACAGGTACTGAGTGGAGGATCTGGATCGGACCCTGCCTCCTCTGAACGTACAGTAACTGAGTGGAGGATCTGGATCGGACCCTGCCTCCTCTGAACGTACAGTGTGACTGAGTGGAGGATCTGGATCGGACCCTGTCTCCTCTGAACGTACAGTAACTGAGTGGAGGATCTGGATCGGACCCTGCCTCCTCTGAACGTACAGGTGACTGAGTGGAGGATCTGGATCGGACCCTGCCTCCTCTGAACGTACAGTAACTGAGTGGAGGATCTGGATCGGACCCTGCCTCCTCTGAACGTACAGGTAGTGAGTGGAGGATCTGGATCGGACCCTGTCTCCTCTGAACGTACAGTGTGACTGAGTGGAGGATCTGGATCGGACCCTGCCTCCTCTGAACGTACAGTAACTGAGTGGAGGATCTGGATCGGACCCTGCCTCCTCTGAACGTACAGTAACTGAGTGGAGGATCTGGATCGGACCCTGCCTCCTCTGAACGTACAGTAACTGAGTGGAGGATTTGGATCGGACCCTGCCTCCTCTGAACATACAGTAACTGAGTGGAGGATCTGTATCGGACCCTGCCTCCTCTGAACGTACAGCGTGACTGAGTGGAGGATCTGGATCGGACCCTGCCTCCTCTGAACGTACAGCGTGACTGAGTGGAGGATCTGGATCGGACCCTGCCTCCTCTGAACGTACAGTAACTGAGTGGAGGATCTGGATCGGACCCTGCCTCCTCTGAACATACAGTGTGACTGAGTGGAGGATCTGGATCGGACCCTGCCTCCTCTGAACGTACAGTAACTGAGTGGAGGATCTGGATCGGACCCTGCCTCCTCTGAACGTACAGTGTGACTGAGTGGAGGATCTGGATCGGACCCTGCCTCCTCTGAACGTACAGTAACTGAGTGGAGGATCTGGATCGGACCCTGCCTCCTCTGAACGTACAGTAACTGAGTGGAGGATCTGGATCGGACCCTGCCTCCTCTGAACTTACAGTAACTGAGTGGAGTATCTGGATCGGACCCTGCCTCCTCTGAACGTACAGCAACTGAGTGGAGGATCTGGATCGAACCCTGCCTCCTCTGAACGTACAATAACTGAGTAGAGGATCTGGATGGAACCCTGCCTCCTCTGAACGCATAGCGTTACTGAGTGGAGGATCTGGATCGGACAATTCCTCCTCTGAACGTACAGCGTGACTGAGTGGAGGATCTGACACTGCCTGCTCTGAATGTACAGTAACTGATTGGAGGATCTGGATCACACCCTGCCTCTGAACGTACAGTAACTGAGTGGAGGATCTGGATCGGACCCTGCCTCCTCTGAACGTACAGTAACTGAGTGGAGGATCTGGATCGGACCCTGCCTCCTCTGAACTTACAGTAACTGATTGGAGTATCTGGATCGGACCCTGCCTCCTCTGAACGTACAGTAACTCAGTTGAGGATCTGGATCGAACCCTGCCTCCTCTGAACGTACAGTAACTCAGTTGAGGATCTGGATCGAACCCTGCCTCCTCTGAACGTACAGCGTGACTAAGTGGAGGATCTGGATCGGACAATTCCTCCTCTGAACGTACAGCGTGACTGAGTGGAGGATCTGACACTGCCTCCTCTGAATGTACAGTAACTGAGTGGAGGATCTGGATCACACCCTGCCTCTGAACGTACATTAACTGAGTGGAGGATCTGGATCGGACCCTGTCTCCCCTGAACATACAGTAACAGAGTGGAGGATCTGGATTGGACCCTGCCTCCTCTGAACGTACAGTAACTTAGTGGAGGATCTGGATTGGACCCTGCCTCCTCTGAATGTACAGTAACTGAGTGGAGGATCTGGATCGGACCCTGCCTCCTCTGAACATACAGGTAGGGAGTGGAGGATCTGGATCGGACCCTGTCTCCTCTGAACGTACAGGTACTGAGTGGAGGATCTGGATCGGACCCTGCCTCCTCTGAATGTACAGTAACTGAGTGGAGGATCTGGATCGGACCCTGCCTCCTCTGGACGTACAGTAACTTAGTGGAGGATCTGGATCGGACCCTGCCTCCTCTGAACATACAGCGTGACTGAGTGGAGGATCTGGATCAGACCCTGCCTCCTCTGAACGTACAACGTGACTGAGTGGAGGATCTGGATCGGACCCTGCCTCCTCTGAACGTACAGTAACTGAGTGGAGGATCTGGATCGGACCCTGTCTCCTCTGAACGTACAGTAACTGAGTGGAGGATCTGGATCGGACCCTGCCTCCTCTGATGTTCATTAGCAAGTTATTCAAACTAGGAACTGGGGAGGGAATCTAAAGAGGCATGTAAAATTCAGGTTAAAGTATCCTGCCATTCCTGCTACCTCTGAATAAACACAGAGGTGTGTGCAACAGTAACCTTCGTCAAATTCCTATTACCCCTGCTCAATCACATGCTCTAGATTGGACCAATTTACACCTAGGTTTATTTAATGTCAGGTGTCTAATAAAGCTCCTCTGATCAGTGATTTTATTCAGGATTACAATATTGATATTCTCTTTTTAACTGAAACTTGGCTTGGACCGAATGCCAATGTTTCCCTGATTGAGGCTTCTCCACCTAACTATTCTTTTTTCCAGAAAGCTTGCTCTACTGGGCAGGGAGGTGGACTTGCTACTGTTTTCCATAGTGAACTTACAATCAAACAGGAATTGTTGAAGGTTATTCATCTTTTGAAGTTTTAACCGTGACATTAAACAGTCCATTACCTGTTCATATTGTAATTATTTATCGACCACTTAAGTCAAACCCGCTATTTCTGACTGAATTTGGGGATCTGCTATCTAAATTCACAGTTAATAGGATAGTATTCTTTTATTGGGTGATTTTAACCTTCATGTTGACACTGATTCTTATTCTAAGTCCTTGGAATGTTTGAGGCTATTGGATTCCTTACATTGTATCCTGCATGTCAAAGGTCCTACGCATAATCATGGCCACACTTTAGATCTGGCCATTTCTCGTGGTTTAGCTGTTAAGAGCATCATAACCCTAGATCTTACTATTTCTGATCATCTTGACATTCTTTTTAAGGTGAATCTGCCAGTATCTACAAAGACTGTGGACCGTACATTTAAATCCTGGGTAATTAATTCTTCAACTGCTGTTAAGCTTTCTGATGTATTGAGCTGATTACCACTCTCTAAGTCCTAATCAGTGGATGAGCTGGTTAATACCTGCAACACTACCTGGACTGGTATCTTAGATACTGTAGCGCCAATCAAAACTTGGAGAGTGTCTTTTAAAGAAAGCTAGAGTGGAGATGGCGGGAATCTAAATTGCATGTTTATTACATCGCATAGAAGGGCCACCTGGTTAAATATAGGAAGGCTCTGGTGTAGGCCAGATCATCATATTATACTCATTTAATTGAAACAAATAAAATTAATCCTGGGTTTCTTTTTGCTACCCTAGATATATTAATTAATCCTTCCCCTAATAGTCCTACCCTTGACATTGGCTCCTCTCACAGCTGCAATGACTTCTTACATTTCTTTAAAAATAAATACTAGACATCAGAAATGAGATTCCACAGACACCTTCTATTAAGGAGGGCTTTTTCTTTGATTACCTTGCAGGAACTGACAGAGCTAGTTCAACATATGAGAGCTACCAATTGATCTCTTGATCCTATTCCTACAAAACTATTAAAATGTTCTTGGTGTTATTAATACCCACATTTTAAAAATTATAAATGATTCACTTTCCTCAGGTATAGTTCCCTCAGCTCTTAAGGTAGCTGTGGTAAAGCCTGTGCTTAAGAAACACAATTTGGACCCTAAAGTCCTCAATAACTTTAGGCCAATCTCCAACCTACCATTCTTAGATAAGGTTCTAGAGAGAGCTGTTGCAATTCAATTACAAACATTTCTAACTCTTAATGGTATATTCGAGAAGTTTCAGTCTGGTTTTCATGCTGCACATAGCACCGAGACGGCCCTTGTCAGAGTTGTGAACGATCTGCTGATAAGCTCTGACTCGGGCTTTCCATCAGTATTAATTCTGTCCCTGAAGCCAGGAATTTCTTCTGCCTGGGTGTTATTAGCTACTTGCCTTACATACATCAAGCACTGGATGTCACAGAATTTTCTAATGTTGAATTCAGATAAAACAGAGGTTATGTTAGTGGGTTCACAGAACACCCAACTCCACTGTTTATAACAGGGTTCCAGCCTGGTATCCATGCACAACTCCACCATTTATAACAGGGTCCAGCCTGGTATCCACACACAACACCAATTTTTATAACAGGGTCCAGCCTGGTATCCACACACAACTCCACTGTTTATAACAGGGTCCAGCCTGGTATCCATGCACAACTCCACCGTTTATAACAGGGTCCAGCCTGGTATCCATGCACAACTCCACCGTTTATAACAGGGTCCAGCCTGGTATCCATGCACAACTCCACCGTTTATAACAGGGTCCAGCCTGGTATCCATGCACAACTCCACCGTTTATAACAGGTATCCACACAAAGCTCCAATATCGCTACAAACATACTCAATTTCTATAATGGAATATGGTAGGGAAGACAACTCTGCTAAGAACTGTAGAACTGTAGACTGCTATTTCAGTATTGGATACTGTATGGAACTTCACTCAAAACAGACCAGTAAAACACTCCTGTCTGTAGGCATGCTGTTTATAAAATTATATGTTTGTTTTTTTCCAGCATAAGACACAGAAACATACTAACCCCAGTTATAAATAACAAGATGATGATTTCTTTGAGTTATACTACATAAGTAATGGAACATTAAAAAAATCTCACAAACAAGGCTGTCTAAGCGGATCCCAGTAACGGTGCGCTACTGCCATCTGTCGAAAAAAGTGGAAAGTACAGGTCAACATTGTATAATATGTAATTATTATTTGGACACGCAAGTAATTTAACGACACGGTCCTCTGGTCAACAGGGGAATGCACAAACTGTCAGTATCTGTTTAAATACAAATCTAAACGGATCATAATAAATGTGTCCATCATATTTTTTTTCATTTAGCTGACAACCTCTCTACAGCTAAGAAGAAACAGTCAGGCCATCACAGTCTCGCCGAATACCTTAAACTAGCAGGGAGTCACTAAAGGCCCGGTGTTTCGCGTCTGACGTCATCATTTACTTGCGCAGTTGTAATGAATGACGTCCCAGAAAAAAAAAAAAAGCCACTGGACCTGCGCGCCCCAGGTAAGAAATGTTTTTTTTATGTAACAAAGCAGCTAATCAAGTTTGTGTATCTGCGGGATGTGTACATTGCGGGACACATTATGTAGGCTGGTACAAGCCTTGACTTTCTTACAGATTCTTATATTCAACTTTTTTTTACTTTTTTTTTGCAGTAGGCGTACCTATATTATGACTTAATATATTATATGTTATATTATAATAAATTAATATATTGTATTTATGTTTGTATTGTATTTTGCCATGAAAGGCGCTATATAAAAATACATTGATTGATTGATTGATAATATAGCGGTGTAACCTTCATTATTATTATAATAAAAAGAAAACTTTTTTTTTCTAACTTGAAATATACTTTTATTTAGTACTAATTGCATGGTGCATGAACTAAGCAATCATAAACTACAATTGTTCGGTTAAAAAGAAATTTAAACAAATCAACTTTAGTCTCAAAATCATTCATTTTGGAAATAGGGATAAATGTTAACCCCTTATCTTAAGTGATTCAGTGTAAAGGAGACAGAATCTCACATGACAGATTAAACACATTGACCCTGAATATCAAAAGTGTCTTCCGACAGTCTGAAACTCGCTGTCTCAGACTGTTTAACCCGACTCTTATCCCGAACGTTGTTTCCATCATGAAAAACTTGTCTGCCGTTTTCCGACAGGTGGAGTGGGTGCAATTTCCATAAAGTTGGCGGAATAACTAGTCAGTATTTAAATGAGAAACCTATATGTTAATGAAGCAATTGACAGGTTTGACATCATTTCAGGATTTCAATCAATGAACAGTTGGGATTGGAAGATAGTAAGGAGGAGAAAAGCAAAACAGACGCGTGTTTTAGGAGATATGGAGAAAGATGCATTTAATAGAACATAATAATAAAGCAAGTACATCATCAAGACAAAGAGGAAAAAAATAAAGTTAGAGAGCTCAGTTTAATCGCATCAATCTCTAGCAGCACATTAGGCGCTATCACTATAGTCAGTCACTGCACCCACATCAGACCCTTTTTATTTTACACATAGCCTGTTTGAAATAGGTTCCATTAGGACTTATTGAAACAGGCGGAACCACTTTAGACTGAAAATACTCAAACCGACCACATCAATCTTTTTAGGTACCCACTTAATTTACATAACATTCCTCATACTGTCGGAATTGGGGTTTTGAATATATTATCTCATCCAGTTGGTTCTCTATAGTGTGTGCATTCTGAGGGGTTCTCTATAGTGTGTGCAGTCATTTGGAGAGGTTCTCTATAGTGTGTGCATTTGGAGGGATTCTCTATAGTGTGTGCATTTGGAGGGGTTCTCTATAGTGTGTGCATTCGGATGGGGTTCTCTATAGTGTGTGCATTTGGAGGGGTTCTCTATAGTGTGTGCATTCGGATGGGGTTCTCTATAGTGTGTGCATTTGGAGGGGTTCTCTATAGTGTGTGCATTCGGATGGGGTTCTCCATAGTGTGTGCATTTGGAGGGGTTCTCTATAGTGTGTGCATTCAGAGGGGTTCTCTATAGTGTGTGCATTTGGAGGGGTTCTCAGATTCAGCGATTCACTGGGAATCATTACACCCCCTGACCTCAGAGTATTTTACTGAATGCTAAACTGAAAATGATTAGGATCTTGCATTGATTTTCACATCCAGTTGCGTCTTGATTATTATTATTATTATTTTCTTAGCAGACGCCCTTATCCAGGGCGACTTACAATTGTTACAAGATATCACATTATTTTTACATACAATTACCCATTTATACAGTTGGGTTTTTACTGGAGCAATCTAGATAAAGTACCTTGCTCAAGGGTACAGCAGCAGTGTCTCCCGCCTGGGATTGATCCCACGACCCTCAGGTCAAGAGTCCAGAGCCCTAACCACTACTTCACACTAAAGCAGAATTTGACGTTTATACAAAAAGAAAATAGATGAGGACCTTAGCCTTACTCTGCCAGTGTAAGTGACTGTGTTGCATGATGCACTGCTCTTACAGATTTGGTCCCGTCAGTGAGACGAGGTTAAGAGCTCTATAACCACGAATGCAGACGAGCAGAGTTGCTTGCTTGTGCTGTGTGTGGTTGATGGTTTGCACCCAGCCTCTGCACTTGTTACAGCAGCACAGTATCAGAGAATTGAACAGCCATTGAGGATCATTTGGTCAGTGTAGCAACTAAGTCTGGTTTACCCCAGGTTCCTAACTAGCATGTTCTTTTTAATTCACAGGTCACACCTCTGCTGCACCTTCTAACCACATCAATTGCAGAGGAGACAGCAGTGCCCAGTTGAAAAGCAAAGGTTCAGCGTGGAAAGCGTTGACAAGGAAAGATGTTTACCTTTCCTTATCAAAGACACAAACATTTCTTTTTTTATTGTGTCAACACATTACTGGATTTAATTAGCCCAGACTAGCTGGAGCCCAGCCCAGTATGCAGGGAATCCGGGAATCAGCTGTTTCCAGGAGCAGTATGCAAATCAGCGCTAATTACACCCAACCCGTCTCTTAATGAAGTGGATTAGAACGGAAAGACACTTGTGGAATTGTGATTGGCACTGAAGCTGCTGAACGTGCTCTCCCATGGTTATACTGTGCGTTTACCACAGTGTTTGCTATGTTTTCACTGGGCTTTAATACACTTTGGTGTGATTTTACCATGGGAAATGAATGATAGCCTAATTAACCAGAGTCAACAATATGTACTGAAGGAATGTCTATTCAAGGCTTCATCACAATCATATGAAAGGTTCTCTAGAGCTCGCCGCCTGGGGGTCTGTAGCCACAACAACAGAATTGCATGACCCACCCTGCACACCAAGCGGTACTGGGGTCTGGAGACAATAGCACTGAACTAAATGACCAAGTTAAAAGCTATGCCTAGTAAATGCCCTTGGGTATTGTAACAACATGACTGATCTCTGCTTGCTGTTCCGCGGAACGGTTCATTGTCCTGCACGATGGACAGGTTAGTTCTGTTCCTGGTGTAATTCCCAGCAGCTCTCTCTTTCTCTCCCATTGCTGGGAATAAGCCTGTGCCTTCTGTCACTGCCTGTGCCATGTGGCCTGGAGCTGTGCTGGACTGTGTACCTGCCCATGCTCTGTTAGCTGATCGGGTACCACTGTCCTTATTAGAAGTTCCAGTCTGAGAAGAATTGTGGAGCTGGCCTGCTCTGGACTATGGGTATCTTTACAGCATTCATTATTATAACAGATACATTTCAGCATCCCAGCTTCCCTTCACCACACTGTTGCACACAAGCAGGTGAATCGAAATGCACCAAGCCTCTCCAGGCCAGGACAGTACAACCTCTATTCCACAAAATAATAATTCTACTGGGAAATATGGCATTGCAATCAAATAAACGCCTGAAAAATATTTACAACAGGTACGTCAGTAACATACAGACCCCCCCATATGAAAGTTTCTTTTAGTAAAAGCATGGCATAGTGTAATAGCATAGTGAAATCATGACACATTACAGGTAAGCATTGCGAAGCACAGAGAGCTATGGTAAAGCATATTAAAAACATGGAAAACTATGGTAATCTATGGTAAATGCATAGTATAACCATGGGGAAAACATGGGAAAACTACAGAATTAACTGTATGATGAAAGTTGACCATATATACCCAACACCTTAGATGTCTACTATGGTAGCTGTTACATTCCATCTCACTTCTCACTCATTCTCACACAGTTTATGGGCAGCAGTGTGGAGTAGTGGTTAGGGCTCTGGACTCTTGACTGGAGGGTCGTGGGTTCAATCCCAGGTGGGGGACACTGTTGCTGTACTCTTGAGCAAGGTACTTTACCTAGATTGCTCCAGTAAAAACCCAACTATATAAATGGGTAATTGTATGTAAAAATAATGTGTAAAAAATAATGTAATTGTATGTAAAAATAATGTGATATCTTGTAACAATTGTAAGTCGACCTGGATAAGGGTGTCTGTTAAGAAATAAATAATAAAGTATATGTGGAAATTCATTACACAGTCAGAGAGCATCAGTGACTAACATATTAATATGGCATGGAGGATGAGGGGCATTGCAACCAAATCACTAATAATAAGAATATCATATTAATCCAAATTTCTACAAAACACAACAAAAGAGATTTCTTCCAATTTTAGAGCCATCTTCCTAAATAATTGATGGATTCAGGTGTTTTTACGTAGTTCTGGTTTTGGCCAGTAGATGGCAATCTAACAACACGACAGATGCAAGGGTCTGATCGTACAGGGGCTGTGCTGCAGTACCGCACACATGACTCAGGATTCATTCAATTTTAACTGGTTCCATTTCAAAATGCAATCTACAGTAAGCTGAAATGACACGTACAGTACACAAGGCAGGATGTCTCAATGCAGTGTATGTGAAATGCATAGAAACCGTGTATTAGTTGTATACAGACTTGTATCACAGTGTCCCCTTTCATACAGGCATGTGATATAGGGGTGGATTTGTATTAAACATACAGTGATTGTCATAAGTATTGCCCGTTTATTTTGTTGTTATTCCCGTGAGTATCAGGCAATTCATGTTGATACCATCCTCTGCAGCCATCATCTTCCCCCTTAAAGGAATGACACCAGTTTGGGATACAGAGGCTTTGGCTACCCAAAATTAACTGCATTATAAGTAGGGCTTCTGATTTTCGGTTTTAACTGACAAAACCCAAACACACATGATACAAAAAAATATATATATAATCGATGTATAGCCAATAAACACTGGAAAAATGCTGGAAATGGTTACTCAATTCATGTTGACTTCACCCCTTTTCCCATTAAAGTTGACTTCACCCCTTTTCCCATTAAATTAAAAACTTACTACAAAAAAACAAAAACAAACTACCTTTCCCAGTGCAGTTGGGCAATGTCCCTCCTTCCTGACTTGCATCTATCATTGATTCGTTTGGAATACTTTAAACCCACCCCAAATACTGAGTGGCAGCACATTCCTACATTTCTATTGGAGACTCCGCTTGCAAGATTTAAAACAAGACTACAATTAGAAGGCTTGTTTGTGGGATTAAAGCTGTTACAGTTAGACAGAATAAAACAATTGCAAATTGTGGCAAAATGTAAAAATGCCTAGGCACAAAAACCCCAGAAGAATGTGCCTGTGACTATAAGGATTTTGTTGTGGAAAACAGCAAAGGAAAGAAGGTACAATTGAAGTGTGCAAGTACTGTCGAGTTACTGTACATATTGTGACAGAAAAAAAACATCCAGGATTTGTAGAAAGTAACCGAAAACATTAATTTCATACAGTATATAAAAAGAGAAAGTCCCGGAAAAAAACAAACAAACAAACAAACAACGGTTTAGATAAAACTCGAAAATAGCTCAAAATAAGCACTGAAAAAGGAAATGAATAAAAACAGAAGCCTTAATTAAAAGACATTCCTTTTTTCTTTCATGGGTACCAGAAAGACGTACAGTATCTACTATGTGAAGAAAGATGTAAATACAATTCTCAACATAATTCTTTAAGCATTAACTCAAGAACAGCTATGTGAAATAGATGAAGGAAGCATAGATTAGCTCCTCCACTGCCCCATTATCCTTGTGGTCATATTTACAAAGCATTAACCAGTGTGGCAAAAGACAATGTTAAGAAGCTTCAAATAACTAACTCAAGCTCCTACATGCTCCTTGTTTTCTGTTACTGTAGGACAGATTTTTTTGCTTGTTGTTATTGGTTAGTGTTACTTTTAAGATTGAAAGGTGCTGTCTACACCTGTAAGTTACAGGTGTGCATGCATGCACACTTGCATTTTGACTCTTGGGGTTCCTGTACAGAGCTGAGGTCGACGGCTTTGTAGAAAGTGAGAGCGAGAGAAACGCGAGTGAGACTTGTAACCATGTAAACAGCTGCACTATCCCTTTGATCTGCACACCTCCTTCACTTATTGTGTATCAAAAGAACAGAAGAACATTTACCAACAAGAGGAGGCCATTCAGCCCACCTGTGTTCATCCAGTTACTAGCAGCTGACTGATCAGCTGACTCTGTGTGCTGGGTAGGGTTAACTTTATCAGCTCCTTTTAAGGTTTTAAAATATCTCCAGTAATATACATGCCAGTTACAATAGCACTTTTATTATTCAAAGCAATAGGGAAATAATGCTTTGAATTTACCGTCGTATTAAATAATCACACTCTTTGTTTCCTAATTGTTCCTAATAAAGTGTCCCCACCACTTTGTAAGTTCCCAATTGTGACGGCAGAGGGACTCCTTGCCATCTCGTTCTTTCTCTTCCATGTGTTAGTGCTTCAAGGTATTCTCCCACTTCATTAGCATGTTAACTACATTGGATACTTTCAATACATTGATGAAAGGAGCAGAGTCTGTGTATGCTTTTAATAGACCCAATTCAATAATTGGGATTTACATTTTTAATAGCCTCTGCAGCAACTGTAATTCATTTGAACGCTTTAAAAACAGAAAAAGCCCAGCAGGCCTGCAGTCCCTCTCCAAAGGAGCTTCACAACTACGATGCAGTGATTCTATACATGCGCAGGAGCAGCTGCAATGCAGTGATTCTATACATGCATGGGAGTATCATTCTCGCATAACACAACAGTGTCACAACTACTATTGTTACCCTTGCTCTGTTTTAATAAAGTACTGTTCTACAGTGTCTTTACAAGTTAAAATATCAATTGTTGGTAATTCACTGAGATGATGTAAGGAGTTTCAGATGGTATTTGAATTGCTTTTTCTGATTTCCCTCACTATGCTGTGTTTACAGCCATTCTGAGGCTTCTGTATTTAGCTAACTGAGCTTGTGCAGAGTAGGAGGGGCAGGCGGAGTACATCGTCATATTGTCACAGGGTTTAAATAGACTGGGGAAGGCTGGTCAGTGCTCAGGATTGTACAGACAAGCTCAAAACAGGGGAACGGGACAAACACAAACTTCTAATATTAACACCTGTGATCACCCTTTTATACACCTGTGACTGGAGCCTAATTAATCATCAATCATTTATTCAATGTACGGCTCCAGCCACAACCCTGTCCTGAACACCCCCTGCCTGCCAGTCACAGAGCGCCCCTCAATCCTCTCCTGAACACCCCCTGCCAGTCACAGAGCGCCCCTCAATCCTCTCCTGAACACCCCTGCCAGTCACAGAGCGCCCCTCAATCCTGTCCTGAACAGCCCCTGCCAGTCACAGAGTGCCCCTCAATCCTGTCCTGAACACCCCTGCCTGCCAGTCACAGAGCACCCCTCAATCCTGTCCTGAACACCCCCTGCCTGCCAGTCACAGAGCGCCCCTCAATCCTGTCCTGAACACCCCTGCCAGTCACAGAGCGCCCCTCAATCCTGTCCTGAACACCCCCTGCCTGCCAGTCACAGAGCGCCCCTCAATCCTGTCCTGAACACCCCCTGCCAGTCACAGAGCGCCCCTCAAGCCTATCCTGAACACCCCCTGCCTGCCAGTCACAGAGAACCCCTCAATCCTGTCCTGAACACCCCCTGCCTCAAACATGTGTCGATCCCTACAGTGTAGCATTGAACCTTGACCCCAAACATCCCTGAAGTCGATCACCTTTCTGAATAGCGAGGAGCTGCAGGGAAGTTCAGCAAAACCACTTCCCTTCAATAGACTGAGACTGCTGTGTATTCAATCTGCAATAGGCTGTTATAATAAAGTTAATCCATATTAGCATGTATCATTAAAACATCACTGCACATTAAAAAATGTCCTATTAATCCCTGTTGCAAATAATTCATATATTTATTTATATTTATCAAGATATACAAATAAACAACCAAACAGGAAACACAGCAGTTTCTAATAAAGTTGGGTGGGGTTATTTTATTTCGGGCAGCTCTCCTGGGCAGTTCCTCCTGAATAGTGGGACCCTCCTGAAAGCAACTTGTAGTTGGATGTCTTTGTTAGATGTGGTGTATTTGGATGTATTTGGGGGGGGGGGGGCTGTGTGGCTGGAGCCATAAACTGAATAAATGATTAATGATTAATTAGGCTCCAGTCACAGGTGTATAAAAGGGTCATCACGGGTGTTAATATTAGAATTAATCATTTATTCAATTTACGGCTCCAGCCACATTCCCATGTGTTTGTGTTTTTCCGGGTATTGTCAATAGTGTGCAATTCCTGCAACATAGTAATAATAAAACCTAGCTAATTTGATTACACAGCTACTTGTTTAAAGAAGGCTTCAGGTTTTTTCACATTATTTTTCCTTTTTGAATTCAATATTGTTTAATTATATTGGTTTGCACTTCAGTATAAGTTTCACTTGATTGTGTTAGTGTGTCACTGTTTTGGGGTGTGTAGTTTTGATTGCATGTGGTTCTTTTGGGCACTGTGGTCGTTACAACTAGCTGCCTCTAGGGGTCACTTGGTGTTTTCCCCAAATGTGTTTTTTGGGTTTGTTGCCAGGGTAACTGCCTTACATCAGAGTGTATTTTTATAACCATTATTGTTCAATAAAAACCCTTGAAAACGATTGCTTTTGTCTCCTGGTCCCTCTCTTCTCTTGCATACACCTTGTCCACCGTGGTCACCTCATTTTATAGTTACCAGACCTCCTGGTTAATCAAAGGTGATGGCAGCATCCACGCTACCTGCTAACTTCTTATTCCAGTAAGAGGTCTGTAATCAGAGCAGTTAGGCGTGCACCAGATTGGTTTGGGGTGTGGCAGTGTTACAAGTACAAGCACACAAACTCCCAGAACAGCTCACACATGTCAGCTTTCTACTTTCAACAGGAAGTGCTGCATGAACACTTGAAAAAAAATGTGTTTGCAAATGCTATGAATAAGATAGCTTTCAAAATGAATGCATGTTTAACATAATATGTGCCTCTTTCATATAAGAACATGTCAGAGAATGTGATGTTAATACATGTTCAGGTAGAATTTACTGGAATTATTTGCTACCTCATTTATTTTGCCTTGTTTATATATATATATATATATATATATATATATATATATATATATATATATATATATATGGTACTAAGGGCCAGGCCTTCTAATCCAGAGGCAGGCCGTTAACTCCAGCAGTAAATCAGATCTAACAATGCCTCTGAGAAGAATTACACACTCACTGCACTACTTTCTGATCGAAGTCTTTGCCTTAGCTTGTGCTTCAAAGAGGCTTCTTGATCTAACTTTAAAAGATGTTAGCCAGTGTAACAGGGTGGAGCCTGTCCATTGACCAATCAGCACGCACAATGCAAGAGGGTGTCTTAACCACTATGCAAAACAGCCAAGCTCACCTGCATTCGTGCTTATAGAGATTTGAACCTTATCTCACCGCACTGGCACGGGACAGATCTGTAACGGCAGTGTATCACACAACACAGCCCGTTGCACCAAGGGTTAAAAAAACATTATTTTTTTTTACATGTTATTGTTATGGTCTTGTTTTGCTGTTTGTTTTCCTCATTAACTTGGGTGCAGTTAATGTTTCCTTCAGGTCCCTTTACCTGTAACACAGGGGGTGAAGGGGGTGAGGAAACCATTCAAAGAGCAAAGTAAATACTTTACATTAAGTGTCTCTAACTACACTGTAGTTACACTGTAGTAACACAGTACCATTTACACATGTGATTGTGTGGTGCAGCAGCTTTTTTTAGTTTCAAAGTGTCGGCAGTTGCTTGCGGCTTTTGTACTTGCACCGTGTTTAATACAGTATGTGGTTGTGTATTTACAATGTAACTGCTATGTAACCACACCTACAATTGCAGTGTAATTTGAGACACTGAATGTAAAGTGTTACTGAACCCAGTCCTTCTGCGAGAGGGAGCAGGGCAGAAGTGTGAGGGTTAGGTGGGAGTAACTGTATTCTGAAGTGTGAGGGTTAGGTGGGAGTAACTGTATTCTGAAGTGTGAGGGTTAGGTGGGAGTAACTGTATTCTGAAGTGTGAGGGTTAGGTGGGAGTAACTGTATTCTGAAGTGTGAGGGTTAGGTGGGAGTAACTGTATTCTGAAGTGTGAGGGTTAGGTGAGAGTAACTGTATTCTGAAGTGTGAGGGTTAGGTGGGAGTAACTATTCAGAAGCCAGTAAAAGAACAAGGAAATGCTTCTGTGAAAATGGTGCCTGAAACTAACCTGCTTCGCTTTATGTGAGTCCTGGAGATTTCACAATAAATCAGAGACTCGCTGCACTTTCTGAGAACCTGTTTGCTTTGCATAGGACTATACCTTCATTTACAAACACAACACTTGCAGTGTGTGCCCAGCAAGACGAACACAGATTTGCTCAAGTTTCCAAGTCTTAGCTAGTCATCAGCTCCCCAGCAGTCACTAGAGTTTCCAGCACTGCTACGTTACAGACAACGACCTTCATAACCTACTAAGTTTGTGAGAAACAGAGTGTGAAGACCGGATGAATGGAAAGCATCACTGCAGTAAACAGTACACGTTGGCGTATATGGTAATGCGAGAAGTGTGCTTTTGCATGGCAGAGATTGTGCTTAAATAAATAGTATAAGCATGGGAAAAACCTTTTACTGAACATCGCTTTTTTAAGACAGAATTTGTTTTGCTTTTATACTGTAGCATGATTGACTTGCCGCTGTTTGCTGGAGATTACAGATATCGTTGCATTGGCTCTAGCAATCATGCAGGTTAGGGAGGTAAAATCATCAAGGAATTTCTCTTAATTGTGCTTCAGTGTAATTGCTGAGGTGAGGGAATGTAATTGGACTTGCTTAATTGGGGAGAAAATAAACAAAATACAAACACAATTAAGCTGCTGCTCAGAAACAGTAGTGTTTCCTGTAAACATTGTTTGTCACTACAGGATTAAACCACCTGGTATGCAAATCAAAAAAGCACTCCAGTGGTTTTAGCTGTGTAAATAACTTCTGCATGCACACAATATACAGATTCTTAAAAAACAAGCTGGCAGAGATTCAGCAGAGAAGAGTGAAATACCTGAAATAAAACCTCCATCCTCTCCAGATACAATCCGGTCCTCCTGTGAATCACCTGGACTCTGCTCATGCTTATGTAACCCTCGTTGGAAATGCCAACGTGGTTATTGTATCATGTTCTCAGGTGACTTTCCCATGATCCTCAGTTTCGCGCTGTTTGGATGGAAGGAAGTGGACAGAAGACAACCGAATGATTCCCCTCTACCTGCTATACACGACAAATACTGAAGAAAACTGGAGACTTTGGCTTCCTAACGATGAAAGAAAAAAAAAAAGAAATGACAGGGATGCGAGTACATGAGAGAGAATTTTTTGTTTGCGAGACTGTGATATATATATATATATATATATATATATATATATATATATATATATATATATATATATATATATAGCCAACTCTTTATAATAATTCAGCAATATTTTTGGAATTAACGTTACAATAAATACCATTGGGAACCATTAAGGATTGAAATTGTCATTCATAAAGAAACAAAACCGGTTTCAAAAGGGATTTTCATATGTGCACCAGCTTATCCAACATAACGATTATTAACATACAACGAATATATTTATATTTTTATTTTGGGACATTGAAGTTGATATAAAGGACATACTTAAATAATAATAATAATAATAAAAAAAGAAAGTGTTTGAACAATTGTTGTTGTAAAACCTGTATGCCTATACTATTGCATGTTAGTACCAGATTGAAAGCAGTGTTTAAATTTGAAAATAGTGTTTGAAGGTTGAAGTTAAAATATACTGTATATCTACTGAAGTACTGCTTTCAGCAATGGTGATTTGAGGGATATATATATATATATATATATATATATATATATATATATATATATATATATATATATATATATATATATACACTGTATATGTTTGAAGTGAAATATTACTGCATGCACATTTTGAACACACACAGTGAAAGTATATGTTAACAGCTTTTGAATTTAGGTACCATTCCAGAAGCCTTTTCCAGAATAATAAATACATTTTGTTTTTGTGAATATTGTGTGTTTGATTTAGAGAAAGAGATTGAACTGTTATGCCAGTTATACTGGTCATTTAATTTACGTAAAAGTAAATAACCATCTCTTGAAGTACTGCATCATAGTATAACATAACTAGCATTATTGAATGTAACTGTAGTACTGTATTTGTTTATATTATACGATATTACATACAGAATAATTACACTGACATATTAGTTACTGATGTGTTTAGTATTATTTAAATGGTGGTCTGTGGCGGAGTGACCCGCCCCTATATATATTTGTGCACTGTATTTGTATTTTTGTTTGCGGCGCGGATAAAAGCCACGTCTTTTGTTATTGTTTTTTTATATTTAAAAACCTTGTGAGGATGCGTGGCTGATCATCTACTGATTATTTAACTAGCTGACAGTCACGCATCCTTACCAAACACGTGCAGACTGTGGCCGAGGGGTAATAAGATAATTAACAGCATTAACCCCTCGGCCAGAGTATAAGAACCTGCAGCTGTCCGTGCTGCGGGAGAGAGTGTAGTACAGAGGAGAGTACAGGAGAACACGGGAGAACACGGGAGAGTGAAAGCGAAAGCAAAAGAAATAAAGAAAGAAAAACAATTGCTATATTTAAAAATATACTTGTTTCTGTTTGTTTGGCCATCGCACCTTTTTGTTTTGTGTTTTGTTGTTCTGTTTAAATCTTTTGTTTTTATGAGTTATTAAATACGCTGACCGCAGTAGCATTCAGCTTCACCCGCCCATCCATTGTTTTGGTTCAGTTACTTCCTGGTCCGTGACATCACCACACCTCACCACTGCAAGCCATCCTGCCACATATGGTGTCCTGCGTGGAACAAACAACGCCTCCAACAGCCGGACCAGGAAAGGAAAGGACGTTTTTTTTTAGTGGTTAGTGGTTTTTGTGTTTTGAAAAAAAAAAAAAAAAAAAATGGGAAGAAGCGGCAGGAGAAAGCAGCAACAGCAGCAGGAGGCGCATCAAGAGCAGCGCGGGGCCGGTCACAGGTCCCGTCGCGTCTCTGCTACGCTGGATGTTTGCCTTGCCTGTCTGGATGAGGAAGGGTGGTGCTTCCTGTGTGGCGAGGTCAGATATCTTACACTCAGCCAGAGCCACGCATGGCAGGAGATGGAGGAGCCTGAGTGTCCGGCGTCACGGGTAGAGGTCCCGCTGGCTAAGAGGCCGACGAGTTCACTCTCCTCTGAGGGAATCTGGGGCTGGCTGGTGAAGCCTGGGAGGAATGCTGAAGAGGCCATCCCTGATGTGATCAACCTCCTGTGGGCCAGAGATGGAGAGCAATGGGAAGCCTGGGAAAAGCAACACTGCCCAGTGTCTCTCCCGGAGGTTGTGGACATAGTAATCCGCTACCTGGCTGCAGATATGGCAGGGCTCCCGCTATCTCCAGCTCCATCGGGAAAAGCTCCGCCACTGCCATCTCCAGCACCAGAGGGAGAGGAGTCATCGCTTCCGTCTCCAACGTCAGAGGGAGAGGAGCCATTGCTGCTGTCTCCAACGCCAGAGGGAGAGGAGCCACTGCTGCTGTCGCCAACGCCAGAGGGAGAGGAGCCATTGCTGCTGTCTCCAGCACCAGAGGGAGAGGAGCCATTGCTGCCGTCTCCAATGCCAGAGGGAGAGGAGCCATTGCTGCCGTCTCCAGCACCAGAGGGAGAGGAGCCATTGCTTCCATCTCCAACGCCAGAGGGTGAGGAGCCCTCTCCACTGTCTCCAGCACTAGGAGCAGAGCAGCAGGAGCTGCCTCTGTCTCCACCACCGCTAGGGGCAGAGCAGCAGGAGCTGCCTCTGCCTCTGCCACCTCCACCAGCAGAGGGTGAATGCCTGCTGGTTCCGCCTCAGCCGCCGTGGGAGGACTGCTTGCCCCTCCCACCTCCACCAGCAGAAGGTGAATACCTGCTGGTTATGTCTCAAGCGCCGTGGGAGGACAGCTTACCGCTCCCAGCTCCACCAGCAGAGGGTGAATGCCTGCTGGTTCTGCCTCAACCGCCGTGGGAGAACTGCTTGCCGCTCCCAGCTCCACCAGCAGAGGGTGAATGCCTTCTGGTTCCGCCTCAGCTGCCGTGGGAGGACTGCTTGCCCCTCCCACCTCCACCAGCAGAGGGTGAATACCTGCTGGTTCCATCTCCACCTCCACCAGCAGAGGGTGAATACCTGCTGGTTCCACCTCCACCGTCATGGGAAGGACTGCTCCTGCCTCGCACCGCCCAAGGATGCCTGCCTCGCACCGCCCAAGGATGTCTGTTGCTCCGCATCGCCCGGGGCTGCCTGTTGCTCCGCATCGCCCGGGGCTGCCTGTTGCTCCGCATCGCCCGGGGCTGCCTGTTGCTCCGCATCGCCCGGGGCTGCCTGTTGCTCCGCATCGCCTGGAGAGCCACCAGTTACAGGGTACGAGGGAGAAGTGGAGCTCCCGCTGCCGCCTCCATGGCCAGGGGCTCCCCTCCCGAGTTCGCCTCCCGAGGGTCCGCTGCTGCTGCCGTCGCCTCCTGAGGGTCCGCTGCTGCTGCTGATGCCGTCGCCTCCCAAGGGTCCTGTTTTGCCTGGGGTCGCTACCAGTCCTGCCATGTGGCAGGAAATACTGTGGCTGGAGCCCCATGAAGGGCAGCTGCTGGCCACGAAGAAGGGGGGGGAGGTCAGAAGACCAGCTCCCCCAGCCGCACTTTCGCGGCAGGAAATACTGTGGCTGGAGCCCCATGAAGGGCAGCTGCCAGCCATGAAGAAGGGGGAGAGGTCAGGAGACCAGCTCCCCCCGCAGCAATTTCGCTGCAGGAAAACGGGTGGCCGGAGTCCCAGGGAGGGGAGCTGCCGGCCATGAAGAAGGGGGGGCAGGTCTGGAGTCCACCCCCAAAATTTCCTTGACCAGAGGAGCAGGCCTGTGCGTGGTTCACTGGGACGCTACAGTTGTTGGGGTGGGAGGAGGACATCCCCGTGGCCGCCCGGAGACACCTTGCTTCCCCTGTTCCTGGGCGGGACTGCTAGCCGGGACTTTAGGGACTAAGGGGAGGTGGCGAAAAAGCCATGTGTGCTGCGCACAAGGGGAGCATGTGTGGCGGAGTGTCCCGCCCTATATATATTTGTGCACTGTATTTGTATTTTTGTTTGCGGCGGATAAAAGCGCTCGTCTTTTGTTATTGTTTTTATATTTAAAACCCCGTGAGGATGCGTGACTGATCATCTACTGATTATTTAACTAGTTGACAGTCACGCATCCTTACCAAACATGTGCAGACTGTGGCCGAGGGGTAATAAGATAATTAACAGCAAGTTAACCCCTCTGCCAGAGTATAAGAACCTGCAGCTGTCCGTGCTGCGGGGGTTGAGTGTAGTACAGAGGAGAGTACGGGAGAACACAGGAGAGCGAAAGCAAAAGAAAGAAAAACAATTGCTATATTTAAAAATATACTTGTTTCTGTTTGTTTGGTCATCGCGCCTTTTTGTTTTGTGTTTTGTTGTTCTGTTTAAATCTTTTGTTTTGTTTTTATGAGTTATTAAATACGCTGACCGCAGTAGCGTTCAGCTTCACCCGCCCATCCATTGTTTTGGTTCAGTTACTTCCTGGTCCGTGATCTCACCACACCTCACCACTGCAAGCCATCCTGCCACATGGCCCTACTTTATAACTAATTATACTATCTCGTTTAAGGATGCTGCAGGTAAAGTAAGGTATGCTAGTCAGTCCACCATCATCCGCTAGGAACCCTGGAATCTCCTGTAATTGCTTATTTCTTGACTGCTTGCTTGAAGTGTTAACCATCATTGGACATTAAATCATAGACATTTAAACTATCTACTACTTCCAAGTAGTTTGTCTGCACTCTGTCTACCAAGATGGGGTTACACTTCTCACACTTCCTCTCTCCTCTCCAGATACAGTCCTGCCCTGTGAATCACCTGCACTGTGCTGATGCTTCTCACACTTCCTCTCTCCTCACCAGATACAATCCTGTCCTGTGAATCACCTGCACTGTGCTGATGCTTCTCACACTTCCTCTCTCCTCTCCAAATACAATCCTGCCCTGTGAATCACCTGCACTGTGCTGATGCTTCTCACACTTCCTCTCTCCTCACCCGATACAATCCTGTCCTGTGAATCACCTGCACTGTGCTGATGCTTCTCACACTTCATCTCTCCTCTCCAGATACAATCCTGTCCTGTGAATCACCTGCATTGTGCTGATGCTTCTCACACTTTGGCAAGATAATGGGATACAAACAGCATCATCACAATTAAGCTGAACAATGCCTGCATTCAGCCAGTCAGCTTTAGATGACCAGTTGTAAAAACTGCTGACACAAAATCCCACACAATGCCCTTTAATACTCAATATATATGCACCGATACATTCCCTAAATGTTTGCTATGGAGATAAAGTGACTTTATTGAGGGGCTGAAGTCTTTTATAATTTGGAGTTGTCCAAGTACAACAAATAAATGGATTACACTTTCAATTACACAGCCCAGATTGCATAGTAACTCGGATCCTGTATATCATTACCTTGCAAAGACAGCATTGTTATAGCGTCTGCACTGCTCCCAGATTGCATAGCACAGAGGTGACCAAACCGCGGCTCCCGGGCAGTTCAAGTGCGGCTCCCGGTGAAATAATAATTGAACCAAACTTCTCGTCTCTGGACATATCATTCAACAATTATAGAATATATACTGATGCACAAAAGAAATGCAATATTCAGGTCTAATGGATTTAATCAAATATTTAAACATAGATATCAAACAAAATCACAGAACATGTGAACAAAAATACAGATCAAAGAATCGTAAGTTTTCAGTATGAAACATGACACACTGTCAAAATGAAAACATTACAACATATGATTTGACCCGGATTATAAATGCAATAAGGCCCTTAAGGGTGTCCATATATTCTTCTTATTATTTATTTCTTAGCAGATGCCCTTATCCAGGGCGACTTACAATTGTTACAAGATATCACATTATTTTTTACATACAATTACATAATTTTTTACACATTATTTTTACATACAATTACCCATTTATACAGTTGGGTTTTTATTAGAGCAATCTAGGTATAGTACCTTGCTCAAGGGTACAGCAGCAGTGCCCCCAACCTGGGATTGAACCCATGATCCTCCGGTCAAGAGTCCAGAGTCCTAACCACTACTCCACACTGCTGCCCAATACGTTTAATATACGGGCCTTATTGCATACATATATGGGTAGTAGCTATATTTACACTGGCCCATGCACGTATTGCACCTTTGTGACTTCAATAAGTAATTTTCTTTCTCTGTCAATCCAGATTAGCTCGAGTAAAAAACGTTTGTCACAAACTCAACGTGTTATCCCGTTTTCAACAACCAGCCAACACCGATGCTCAAAAAAATCAACAAAAAAATGTAAACACTTCCACAAAGACCAAATTGGACTTGGCTCTGGTAAATCTTATCTAAATCTTAGCGGTATCGAAAAAAGACAGCAGTGAGTTCAAACCTGGCACTGTGTGTATGGACGGAGCTCCCTGAAAGCCCGCTGCTGTGGAAGCCACCCTCTCTTCTTGCGTTGCTGTCTCCTAGCAACATTGCTGTATGGGCAGGCCTTTCCACAGAGGCTCTGATCAGACTGTGAAACTGGGGATTGGGATGTGCCTGGTCTCTTCTTTATAGACCCGGTAGGTGGCATCTTTTTAAAGATTACAATGATACTAATCTGAATTCAACATTTGTTCTTGTGTTAGATTATGAAAAGATATCAGTAACTGAGTAGCCTATGAACCCGGAAAAGTTTTATTTATAGATATCTTGAACAACAACATATGTTATCATATTATTAAAATCCATGTAATATAAAAAATAACATGGGCTGCCGTGCATTAGGAGAAAATATATAATCTCGGGTTTCTATGCCATTTTATGTGATGTCACAGAAACCCTTGATGAAAATTTCTCGTAATGCATGGCAGTCCATATATATACAGTACTGTGCAAAAGTTTTAGGCAGGTGTGAAAAAATGCTGTAAAGTAAGAATGCTTTCAAAAATAGACATGTTAATAGATTATATTTATCAATTAACTAAATGCAAAGTGAGTGAACAGAAGAAAAATCTAAATCAAATCCATGTTTGGTGTGACAACCCTTTGCCTTCAAAACAGCATCAATTCTTCTAGGTACACTTGCACAAAGTCAGGGATTTTGTAGGCATATAGTCAGGTGTATGATTAAACAATTATACCAAACAGGTGCTAATGATCATCAATTCAATATGTAGGTTGAAACACAATCATTAACTGAAACAGAAACAGCTGTGTAGGAGGAATAAAACTGGGTGAGGAACAGCCAAACTCAGCTAACAAGGTGAGGTTGCTGAAGACAGTTTACTGTCAAAGTCATACACCATGGCAAGACTGAGCACAGCAACAAGACACAAGGTAGTTATACTGCATCAGCAAGGTCTCTCCCAGGCAGAAATTTCAAGGCAGACAGGGGTTTCCAGATGTGCTGTCCAAGCTCTTTTGAAGAAGCACAAAGAAGCGAGCAGCGTTGAGGACCGTGACGCAGTGGTCGGCCAAGGAAACTTACTGCAGCAGATGAAAGACACATCATGCTTACTTCCCTTCGCAATCGGAAGATGTCCAGCAGTGCCATCAGCTCAGAACTGGCAGAAAACAGTGGGACCCTGGTACACCCATCTACTGTCCGGAGAAGTCTGGTCAGAAGTGGCCTTCATGGAAGACTTGCGGCCAAAAGCCATACTTCCGGCGTGGAAACAAGGCCAGCGACTCAACTATGCACGAAAACACAGGAACTGGGGTGCAGAAAAATGGCAGCAGGTGCTCTGGACTGAGGAGTCAAAATTTGAAATATTTGGCTGTAGCAGAAGGCAGTTTGTTGCCGAAGGGCTGGAGAGAGTACACGAATGAGTGTCTGCAGGCAACAGTGAAGCATGGTGGAGGTTCCTTGCAAGTTTGGGACTGCATTTCTGCAAATGGAGTTGGGGATTTGGTCAGAATTAATGGTCTCCTCAATGCTGAGAAGTACAGGCAGATACTTATCCATCATGCAATACCATCAGGGAGGCATCTGATTGGCCCCAAATTTATTCTGCAGCATGACAACGACCCCAAACATACAGCGAAAGTCATTAAGAACTATCTTCAGCGTAAAGAAGAACAAGGAGTCCTGGAAGTGATGGTATGGCCCCACAGAGCCCTGATCTCAACATCATCGAGTCTGTCTGGGATTACATGAAGAGAGAGAAGCAACTGAGGCTGCCTAAATCCACAGAAGAACTGTGGTTAGTTCTCCAAGATGTTTGGGCCAACCTACCTGCCGAGTTCCTTCAAAAACTGTGTGCAAGTGTACCTAGAAGAATTGATGCTTGATGCTGTTTTGAAGGCAAAGGGTGGTCACACCAAATATGGATTTGATTTAGATTTTTCTTCTGTTCACTCACTTTGCATTTAGTTAATTGATAAATATAATCTATTAACATGTCTATTTTTGAAAGCATTCTTACTTTACAGCATTTTTCACACCTGCCTAAAACTTTTGCACAGTACTATATATATATATATATATATATATATATATATATATATATATATATATATATATATATATATATATATATATATATACCATGGCAACAGACCCCTAAACTGGACAAAATAAATCTTTACATTAATTTTCGTACATAAATATGAATGTGACTAATATTTTTTCATATTAGACTCCTTCCTACGTCATCACCTTCTTTAGTATGCAGTCATAAGAATATAAGAACATAAGACAGTTTACAAAAGAGAAGAGGCCATTCGGCCCATCTTGCTCGTTTGGTTGTTAGTAGCTTATTGATCCCAGAATCTCATCAAGCAGCTTCTTGAAGGATCCCAGGGTGTCAGCTTCAATAACATTACTGGGGAGTTGGTTCCAGACCCACACAATTCTCTGTCAGTACCACTTGATACCAACAACCAACATATTTATCACAAATTACAACAAGCACTGTAAATTGGACAATAATAGGGTACATTCAAAACAAAGATATGGACAATTGGAAAATGTCATATTTGCATTCAGTGAGGGAGGTGGTCAGGAGTTTGTCCAGGGAGAAGGAAGCTGCAACGCACCAACAATCTTGTGTATATCCAAGGTTGGAGTTGGGTGAACTGCCCGAGGGGCAGGGAGTTAATTTGGGGATAGTAGATCCCACCCAATATAGAATCTTGCTAATGAATTCAACAGAAACAGATGCCTCATTTTCTCAACAGGGCTATTTTTTACAGACCAAGTTATAGGAATGTGTGACTTATTACAGATCATTTCAAGAAGCTTAAAAAAGTAAAGCACATTATCAAAAAAGCCCAATAACAATACTAATGAAGCAAGACATTGTTGTGAAAGCATTGGTTAGCACTTCTCTAATGTAGAAGCCTATAGTTTGAGGCTAATCACACACCATTACCTTTAATGGTGGTGGTGGTGCTTGGCCAAGTGTACGCCGCCCCCTGGAATTCCCATCCACGGTCGGCAGTGAAATAGCCAGGACTCGAACCAGCAACCTTCAGGCTATAAGGCGCATCCTGCACTCCACACGGAGTGCCTTTACCGGATGTGCCACTCGGGAGCTCTACGTAAAGATTTATCTGAAAGCATAGAGCCATTCTATAAGTGCAATACAATTGTGGCCTCAGCAGTCCCAGGACATTAGACAAGAACAGTGTTACCTCACTGTGTCCTTACCTACTTATCTAAACACACTGATGGACAAATCACACACTTCAATTTCAAACCAGCAGCTCAACATAGTGATGTTTTTGTGTATTTAAAATGTATACTCGTAGCAAACTAGCAATGCCAATATTTTAATTGTATTCAGCTGTTCCAATTCAACTGTAATTGTGAGCGCCGTTGCGGTTGCAATACATTAACATATAAATTACATTTTAGAACATTAATAAATCATTTTTTTAAGTCCTGTTTTAAAATATTGTGCTCAAATAGAAAAGTTTCAAAACTCTACATACAAAACTGGAGAACCAGACATTTTCAAATATATGACTTATGAATATTTATTTTTTAAAATGGTGACTAGTCGACTAGTTTTCCCTTGACTATTCGACTCTGGTAAATAAGTAGTCGTTCTAAACCTGCTACACACTAAAACTGCACTAATTATAATTGAGAGGATTGTAGACGACATGGATATTGGTTGCTGTAAAATGAATCTCGAGTGCCATTCCATGACAGGCTTCTCTCTCCCCACTGTCTGTACTGCATCACAGCATTCGTTCAGCACACCATGAGCCCCATATCACACTGGAAATCATGGGGTAATGAACTATCACAGCATGAAGGGCAGATGGTGCGAAGGCTTACTTTTTGCTGGAAGCAAATTCTTTATGCTTACCCAGCTTTTTATTGAGGGTCATGGTCATGCCATTTACCTTCTCGCTTAATGAAACATTGCTGAGATGTCTTATTTTCACGTCCTTCAATAAAATATAGGGACACCTGCTAATAAGGACAAGGCATAGGAGAGCAATTCATGCTTAAGAATCCTTTCCAAATGCTCTTTTATTTTGCAGTTGATTTTTGAGTTGTCATTTGGAATGATACTTATCTCACTTATTGATATGCTAAAAGCTCTTAAAAATGGAAAATGCTATTACTTTTAAGATATTCACTACCATATTTACGTAAAATAAAAGAACAAAAGGTCAAACAACTGGTTTCATAGTTTAATATCCCTTTCTTGCTTTAGGCTGGTGGTCTTTCCCGGTTTGTAGTGCTGCTGTTTCTTACACACATATTTAGCTGTAAACTCTCAACTAATGTAATTTTCCAGGAGGATTCTGGGAAGGAGAAGCAAGTGGCTGCTAAGGACAATTCACCATGTGACAAGGTAATAATGAGGTACTATAACGCGTTAGATTTTAAATGGGAGTAATAATATTACTTAATTTCCGCAAAAAATAAACAAGCTGGTCTCGTTACCTTTACTCTGTTATACACCTACATTGGTGGTCTTTTCTTTTTTTAAAGCCAAAGTACATTTCAGTTCAGTAATGTGAACTGTCCTTTATTGTATTTACAGTCAGCACCACACGCCATCAAACTGGAAACACTAACAACTCAGCTTATGCCAGTCCCTAAGGACATAACTGCTAGTTTTATTGAACACATGGAAGCCCTGAACACAGCTTTCATTGCATGCCTGCACACAATCAGGATTAACTGGCTTGAGTACAGAGTTTAATAAAGGCATAACAGCTTCTTCTTCAGTAACCTGAGCTACTTTTGATGCGATACAAGGACTTTTTAGATTTATAAACAGGACGTTTACAATAGTTTGACTGAATGTACGCTTTGAAGAACTCAAACTGCATGTATACGAAAAATAATTGATGCATAAGTATGTATCTACAAAATACATGTGTATCTGTTACATCAAGTAATTTATCTAACACAATGTTTTACTTACATTATGTCAGTTATTCTCTTATAAAAAGCCTTTATGTAACTTAAGTTTCCCTTTTTTAATATTCACTTCTTATGACTTGCGCAGTCGCATGTATTGTAATGATTATAATGTACTATTTGCTATATCCAGGCAATTATTATTAAAAACCTGTTAGACACATATATCACAGCAAAACTTAATTAAATGCAACACTTCTTTTTAATGTAATTCTGTCCAACAGTTTCTTTTGTAATACGTGTTTTTGGTTCCCAAACATCATCCCAATTAAAGTCGCTACCTTCCTGATAAGAACTTACACTGTAGACAGCTTTTCTATTTTAATTAATGAAATGCTCGCTTCTGCCTTTTCTCTCAAGGCTATAAGCCTTTTGGCACTGGTAGCTCTCAGTTAATGAGAGTTTAGCTATTTAGATATTTCTGGTCAGCACGACCCCAACTCAGCTCCTTCTTTACTCAGACTTACAATGATTTCTATAATAATAATTTCTACTGTTATACTAGAATAAACAGGAATATAGAATCCTACAATATTCTCATAGACTAATGCAGAGGAGAGTGTGAGTGTGTTTTAACAATTTGTTTAGTATTTCTGTCTTTATATTCTTTAAAACACAGTACAGTTATTACAACATTTTAACACACATGCAGTTTCACAAATGTTCAATTTGTATCCCAAAAATCAGCCTGCTTCCAGTAGCTGTGACAGTCTTGGGTCAGTTTCTGCTCTCAGTGAGTCTGTCAAAACCATCACAGGTGTGGGTGACAGTCTTTAAAAGCCTGATACCTGCAAAAAACTTCAAAGAAATTAAGCTGTTTCTATCAAAGAGCCATGCATCTCTGCCGCATACACCTTTCACTCAAAAAAGGTGTTTACTTCTCCTATACCATTGCTGGTATGGGGGTGGGTAATTATTATATGGGTTTTGTTAATAAACACAGACATTCTGAGTACTAATGAACTGTTTAGACTTTGGATTATTCCCCACACTTCTCACATCCTGACATACACATTTTTTGCATTTTACCCCTTCTGCTATCCTTGGTTGGGGGCGGTGCTCTCTTTCCCTTTGCTTGTGCCGGCTAGTTCAAAAAGAGAACCAGACAGGTAATGGGAACTGTCTTGCCGTTCTTTTTTGTAGTCACCAGGAGCCAGCATATTGTTAGGTATGCAATGAGGCCTGACAGGTTGTCCGTATACATCCAATATATGGACGCCTCGGGTTGTCTTGGAACAAGACGAAGTTGAGTGCCTCCAACCCCCAAGAAGTCTGTATATTCAACGTATACGGACACCCTGAAGGGCCTTATTGCGTTTATTATCCAGGTCAAACAGTGGATTTGAAAAAAAAGAAGAAATCGTGTTTAGGGCAAAACATTAATCGTTTTTTTTTTAAATTAAATATCCTAACACCAATAAAGGATCCAAAAAAGTAGTCCCATTTATAACTTTAAACTCACATTGAGTAAAGCTGAGTAAATTTAATGAACTGAAACATGCAAAAGTAAGTACATATTTATTTTTGATATGTGTTTAAGATTCACCAGGAGGTAGAGTTGAGACACTGAATTCATTTTTTTCCCTCTCGGTGCAAGACGCTGTTGATTGAGCAGAACAGAAATACAGTGCCATCTTGGATTTTATTATTATTATTATTATTATTATTATTATTATTATTATTATTATTATTATTATCACAAAGCCAGAGACTGGACGTTCCATTATAACACAGGAACACACTACTGCCATGCCATTATCACTATTATAGTGAAACCTCTAAGAGTGATGTATTTATTTCCCTTTGTCTGAAAATGTCACTGTAGTCCAGTGAAAGAGTTCAGTGTCTGAGAGTAGGACTGGAGTGTCCCTGTGAAGTGCTTCATCAGGAAGCAGAGGTTTCAGAACAGGTGGCTTTAGTTAGTGACATCTCTCTCGTTTATTTGCCATTCTCTATTGAGAACTGCTGGTCTCCAATAACATACAGGCTTTTTTGTTTATGATCACTTTAGAAAAAAAAACTGACCTTGGTGACCACTCCAGTTTGTTTCTCCGCTTTTCCACTACTGTGAAATAAATACATGTTTTCCTAAATAAGTCTGAGCGCTACATTTGCATAAAAAGAATTGAGTGTGCTGCAGAACAGGAGGAAACTTCAAGCTTCGTTACCCAGCAGCTGCCCAAGACGCTTTCTTCATACATCATTAACGGCAAAGGAATGGAAGGAAACATTACTGGGGCTACGTGGAAATATTGAGTTATATTTTCCCATTTTCCATGACAGGTTTGCCTCAAAGGCTGTTGCAGATTCATGACACGGTAGGATTAATTTAACTGTTCTAAACAGGATCCCCTGTTGCTATGAGCGAGGGCTGACTCTCACAGGCTGACTGAAAAAGGTGACTTCAGTTTTAGTGGTGAATGTAGGGAAAAAGCGGAAGAAATCCTTATATACTGACAGAAACATTTGTGAAACAATTAAAACCAGTAAAGGAATAAAATTGAATCTATCTATCTGTCTATCTATCTACCTTGTCTGTCTGACGCAGTGAATGCTGGGTGTGGATGGGAAGGAGAAGGGTGTGTGTAAATGATGTAAACGATTACATCATTTTTTGCATTGTCAGATTCAATGAAGTGTTTCAAATGTGAGCGTGAAGGGCACATAGTAAAAAACTCTGGGAAAGAAAGTGAGGAGGACGAGGGCAATATAGCAGGCCCGAGTCAGCCTAGGGGTAGTGGTGTTAGAGGCAGCAGGGGGTTTTGAGGATCAGGCTGCAGAAAATACTGAGTTGCATTGGGTCCCTCCACTAATGTTAGCACAGAAACAGCTGCTGTTAGTGGAGCTTCTGATAGCAGAGCTCCCTTGACACAGGAGGCAGGCAGCAGCGCTGTGTCAGGTGAGACAGTGAAGGGGAAGGCAGTGTCTCAGACTCCAGTCTCGCTTCTGAGATTACAGAGTCGCACAAAGCCTGCGAAGGGTACAGTGGGCAAAGTACTTCCTAAATCAGACAAAAGGAAAGAGAGGAATTGATGTGAAAGATTTTTTTGGCGCTTCTCTCTTAAGGCAAAACATGTCCTCTCACGAAGTCTTCAGTACACAGGAGTATGTGTGCCGGAAGAACATTACCAGTAAACTGCAGAATACAGAGAGTCAGGATGTTTAGTCCCCTCAGTAATTTATTTTTTTCTGTCTGCTTGTTTGTTTTTCTGTGTCAGTGTTTTTTCTTTTCCAATTTTCCAATGAGCCTGTTTAAAATTGGGAGCTTAAATATTAATGGCTGCAGAAGCGCCCCTAAGAGGGCTGCCATTATTTAATTTATTAAACAGAAACAATTAGATATACGCTTCTGCAAGAGACCTTCAGGGGCGATGTTTGCATCTCGTCTCTGCCAGACTCCATCCCGTGAGAATTTGTGGTCATCAGCTCATGAGTTATTACAAATTGGCTGTCAACCACGCATGTTAAAAATCTCGTGCAGAATGCGGCCATCTCTGGATTGAATGATTACCACGTGTATAAAAGCACAGCAGACACTCATAGTGGGAGGGTGTTCAGAGAGAAGGAACGGGTGAGAGAGAGAAAGAAAGAAATTAAAAGAAAAATAACAAATGCTACTCATGCTGGAAGGACCAGCACGGTACTTGTTTTGGTTAAAATTATCTGTGTGTGAGTTTTTGTTTAAGCTTTTTATTTTGCTCTGTGAGCTGTGTTTTGTGTAAAAGTGTTTGTGTTTATTTAATTTAAATATGTGAACAGTGTTTAAATCCGCAGTATTTGTGTGAGCGTCAACGTCTTGATCTGAGGACGACACCACTCAGCCGCCCTGTCACAGACCCATATAGATATGGCAAATCAGTCAGACTGGGAAAAAGACTGGAAAGGTGATATCTTTTTTAGTAACTGCACAAATTTCAGTGCAGGGGTATCTATTTTATTTTCTGAAAAGTTTAAACCTGTTTCTCTAACAATGAGTGGTTTTATAAAGGGGCAGTCATTGAAGGGTAGGTGTTTGTATTAATGTGTACGCTCCAACTGAAAGCAAAGAAATAATGAAATTCCTCCAAGAGTTGGAAAACTTTTTATCAGACTGTAAAGTAGTTGTTATTTTTAGGTGGTGATTTTAACTGTACTGTTAATCATATAATGGACAGGAATAGCTTAGAACCACATCCTCAGTCTGCCAGAGCTTTTAAGATGATTTGAACTAGTAGATGTTTGGAGGAATTTTAATGAGAGAGATCGGCTATACAAATGGGCAAATGCAAATGGTGTTGACATTTCTTTGGCTAGATTAGACTTTTTTATTGTTTTAAATATCATTTAAATATTTTTAAGGTCTGTTTTATCACTCCCTGTCACTTACCCGTATTGTACTAATCTCCTGATGGGCAATTTAAAAAGGTTTTTCTTTTTTTTTGGGAGAGGTAAAGAGCACAGAAAGCTGCTTTCCCTTGTCTTCGGCAGTGCTGGGAAAAGTGCACTGCAGAAACACTGCAGAAACTGCTTTTCCTCCTGAGAATCTCTCTTGGCGACAGCTTGCATTTATTTTTTTTAATCATGTAGGTGGGCTTGGTCTGGATAGGAATTTGTTTTTTACTAGACTTGAGTAAAATCACTTTGTCTAAATTATCAGAGTATTATAAGAGTCTCTTGGAGGCCTTGTGTTTTTTAAAAGTAACTGACAGCTATCTAAAGGACACTTGTTTATTTTGGGTTTTGGAAGAACCTTTAGTTTTCAACCCCTTTTTAGACACTAAGCTAGCCCACTCTTCTAGTTCACTGAGATTTTAGTCAGAGGAGGGGTGATTTAATTCAGACACCTTCTTGATTTTAATAACTACAGGTGGATGAGTCCTGAATCTTTAGCCTCTGTTTTAAAAGTGTGGTCTGTTTGCATTACTGAGCGGTTCATTACTCAGGTCTGTGCTGCTTTGCCCAGAGAGGGGCTGGAGCTGTTGGCTCAACTTTACACAGAAAAGAGAGTCCCACAGCCTGACCCCATATTCCCCTCCCTATTGGTGTCCCTGTCAGTCAGTCATACCTCTGATCAATCAGGACAACTCCTAAGATTTCTAGTTTGAGTGACATCCCTCTTTCCATCTTAGAAGGAAACCAGCTCTATGTGGCCTGTGTGAAAGTCTGTCATGAGAAGCAGTTGCACAATCTGCCAGACACCCACTGGAGGGAGAGGTTAAGGGCAAGGGAGGACACAGAACCAGCCTGGGGAACACTGTATAAGCCACCATTGGCAAAAAGGTTAGGGGGATCTACAGTGGAAAATCCTACATACCATCTTTGCCATGAATTCCTTTGTGAGTATAATAAACCCAGGGGTGACAGACACATGCACCTTCTGCTCACAGAGAGAAACTTTCATTGTTTTATTAACTGTACCAGATTAAACTCCCTTTTTACTTTTTTAAAGAATATTAAAGGTTGCTAAGTTCACAAAGGCATTTTTTATATTAAATACTGTAAAAAGAAAAAGTACACGGTCCAGCTAATTGATTTTTATTTTTGAACAAGCCAAGTTAGCCCTTTTAAAGAACAGGAAGACGAATGACTTTTTAAATCAGGATACTGTGGTTTATTTTTAGACTGCTTGTTTGAAGTCGTGTTAAATTGGATTTTAACTTTTACAAAGCAACACATAATCTAGAATGATTTGATCAAACCTGGTGTGTGCAAGATGCCCTCTGTGCTGTTGAAGAAGGTGAGCTTACTGTGTATTTATGATTATATATTGCCGTTTTTGTTTTTTTTCTACTCCTACTGATGTAATTCATTTATCAACCCTAAAAATGAACCATAATTGGTACTGAACCATAATTGGTTTAATAATGTATTTTCAAAGTATCTATATATTGTGGTAAAAACTGGAGTTCTGATAGTGAAGAGACAGAGGCTGGTCTGAGAAAATAGCCAAGACCCAATGTACTTCTTTTAATCCTAACCTGTGCTATAGAAGAGGTGACCCTGTCAGCAAAGCTCAAGAACCCCTGTATGGCCGGCTCAAAATGCTGTTCTGAGGCTTACCTGTTCGGAACTTCCTTCCATTAGCTTCCTTCCATTACAGCAAACATGTATTTCAGCAATGTCTTCTGGGTCAAAGCATCTTACTAGCTGAAAGTCAATGGGGGAAGCAGATGGCTGGTTCATGATGGGAAAAAGGTCATTGAAGGGGTGGGGACAATTTTACCCTCCAGCTGAAATGACTAAGGAAGTGCAACACTAACTGAAAGATTGCAGACAGAGATTTCTTTAAGTGCTACCTATCATGTTTTCAAATAAGAATGCATGTTTGTTTACTATAACATAGGTTTCTTCCAAACTGGACATGTGAGACCTATATAACGAATAGAAGTGCACAGCAGGTAAGATTTATAGTTATTTTGTGAGCTACAACATTAATGATACAAACTCAGTAAGTGCTTATGATCTGGATACACTCATACGAGAACGCTCCCGAGGGAAAGTTGAAAAATGTATTTCCAGCTGATTTATGCCCTGTAAGATACAAATATGAAAACAATCACAACATGGTGTAATCCCAGCCCATTGCATCGAATGGAGATGCGAGGGATGCACGTGAACCGCAAGCCAGACGCTTCAAAAACAAAAGTCTTAGCATTCAACTAGAGAGCAAGCTCTGCATCTGAGAGAGAATCCAACTAGAGAGCAAGCTCTGTATCTGAGAGCATTCAACTAGAGAGCACGCTCTGCATCTGAGAGAGCATTCAACTAGAGAGCAAGCTCTGCATCTGAGAGAGCATTCAACTAGAGAGCAAGCTCTGCATCTGAGAGAGCATTCAACTAGAGAGCAAGCTCTGCATCTGAGAGAGCATTCAACTAGAGAGCAAGCTCTGCATCTGAGAGAGCATTCAACTAGAGAGCAAGCTCTGCATCTGAGGGAGCATTCAACTAGAGTGCAAGCTCTGCATCTGAGAGAGCATTCAACTAGAGAGCAAGCTCTGTATCTGAGAGATTCAACTAGAGAGCAAGCTCTGCATCTGAGAGAGCATTCAACTAGAGAGCAAGCTCTGCATCTGAGAGAGAATCCAACTAGAGAGCAAGCTCTGTATCTGAGAGAGCATTCAACTAGAGAGCAAGCTCTGTATCTGAGAGGGCATTCAACTAGAGAGCAAGCTCTGTATCTGAGAGAGAATCCAACTAGAGAGCAAGCTCTGCATCTGAGAGAGCATTCAACTAGAGAGCAAGCTCTGCATCTGAGGGAGCATTCAACTAGAGAGCAAGCTCTGCATCTGAGAGAATCCAACTAGAGAGCAAGCTCTGTATCTGAGAGCATTCAACTAGAGAGCACGCTCTGCATCTGAGAGAGCACTCAACTAGATAGCAAGCTGTGCATCTGAGAGAGAATTCAACTAGAGAGCAAGCTCTGCATCTGAGAGAGAATTCAACTAGAGAGCAAGCTCTGCATCTGAGAGCATTCAACTGGAGAGCAAGCTCTGCATTTGAGAGAGCATTCAACTAGAGAGCAAGCTCTGCATCTGAGGGAGCATTCAACTAGAGAGCAAGCTCTGTATCTGAGAGGTAAGTACGGTTCTCATGCTGATGTCAGTATTGTTAACTCATCAGCCTCTAGGAGGAGATTACATTGGGATATAGCAAAGGTATAGTAATGTGGGGGTTCTGTAACAGTTTTAGAGAGCTTCCGTAGTATTACTTAGTTGTTTAGTTCCCTTTAAAAAAAAAAAAGGTGTTTTAAAGAAATCGGAATTAAAGACTGAATGAAAGGCTTCTATTTAAATATCTCTTAATAAGCAAGTTAGACTGAGTGAGGTGAATAGGTAACAGTTTCCTCACTGTTCTCACACCACACACCGGAACAGGTTTTTCATGTTTTTGTAGGCCAGAAAATAATAAACTCTCACTGTCCCTCACCACCTCTTCCCTTTCACCCGCCATCAAATCCATCCCATATGAAACTAAATGAACAAATCAATACCTAAAGGTCCATGAAGAACACTAAGAAGATCAAAAAATTATTATTCTGAGGATGTGTCCATTCAGAGTATATCTACTGTGGACTGGACAGAGCTGACATTACCATGGCAACCCATATGCTCATTAAGAAAGAAAAAAGACAGATTTTGAATACAAAATAAACAGGATCTTAATAGAATGAAGAGACACATCAACACTGTACCAGAAGACATGCTGTACCAACAAAAGGGGTGAGGCAGCTATGTGGTACAGTATGTCAACAACAATCGTATCCCGGGGTCCAGGAAATAAACAACACATTGCAGGTGTCTGCATCATTGTAAGTAGATGACTGGGGTGCCCAAGTGTCTCCCCTAGTGAAGGCACGGCCGTGTGGTGTGCAGGGGGAGTCATAGAGTCAGGAGAGTGCAGGGGTGCCCAAGTGTCTCCCCTAGTGAAGGCATGGCCGTGTGGTGTGCAGGGGGAGTCATACAGTAGGGAGAGCAGGGGTGCCCAAGTGTCTCCCCTAGTGAAGGCATGGCCGTGTGGTGTGCAGGGTCACACAGTCAGGGGGGCGCAGGAGTCCAAGAAACAGTCTCCAATGATACAGGCACGGCCGTGTGGTGTGTGTGGTGTCATACAGTCAGGGGACACAGGTTTGTATCCTGGCTGTGCAAAGTCGCTGGTCTTCACTGGATATTCCAGCAGGAGCGTTACATTGGCTCTGGAGCTCCCATATGTTAAGGAGGTAAAACTAGCAGGGCCTGTTTATCCTCCTCATGCTACAGAGGACCTTACTGGCCAGGCGCTCCCGTGAGCTATAGAGGACACCTGCAGGGCGGGCCTTTGTCCACCAGAGGCCGGTAGCTCGCTGACATCCGCTCTCATTTTGAAAGAGGAAATTGGCTTGGTCGTGGGATCAGAGGACGCCCACTGAACCTTCGGTTCTCCTGAGCTGATTGGGGAATTGCTGCGGTGAGGGAATGTACTTGGACATTCTAAATTGGGGAGAACATTAGGGGTAAAATAATTGGGCACTCTAAATTAAAAAAAACAAAATGAAATCCGGCACCGCAACATTCATCCACAGGATGTAGCAGCCATGCAGGAATTAATCAAAACTAGAAAAGTGGTCCCAAAGATATAGCCCTCAAAAGCTAATCTGTCAGGTCTCACTGTGAGTCTACTGGGGCTTCTTCAAGGTTATACACTGGGATTTAGGATTTTAATGAGATGACATGATTTAAACTTTGCTGTAAGGTTCACTTTATTGATGTGTTGTTTTTTGTTCCAGGGGTGCAGATGTGTCTCTGTTTGCTATTTGCAGATTAACCAAAAAATGTCAAAAGCACAAAGCAAGCTGGGTCTGGTGGGGAGGCTTCCGGACTGTGGGAGCTGGGAGCAGCAGGGAACGGTTTGGAATACAAGCCAAGCCTTTCCATTAATTTGAGTTCATTCTCCACGGGCCTGACAGGGCCTCCAGGTGGCTTGCCAGCACTCCACTTACTTCCAGTTATCTGTTAAGTGTGTATCTAGGAATGTATGGCTTGTTTAACAAGGTAGCATATGTTTAATCTTTGTCATATGCCATTGAATTAAAAAATATACAATAAACAAGAAAAGAAAGAGAAAACAAAAGGCTCAGGCATGATAATGGTAATCCACATTCCTTTTCATTAAACTTGAGTTATTAATAGCAATAACTTGCTGTCCCACAGCACTTTCATCAGCACCCATTGTCAGATTGCACCTGGGCTTTTCGATCTCACAGTTATTGGTTTGCATTTTATCTTAAAAAGCTGTGATTGAAGCAACAACATACTATCCTTCACAATAGATTGTCTGTCTGTCTGTCTGTCTGTCTGTCTGTCTGTCTGTCTGTCTGTCTGTCTGTCTGTCTGTCTGTCTGTCTGTCACACTCTTTAAGGAGAATATAACTGCCTTGATTTTGATCAAACACTCCTACCCTCCTATAGATATTGCATTTGACTATAATCCGATACACTCTCGGTTTTATACAAATATTATCAGGACCCTATGTATGTGTCTGCACTGGTTTTCTATAGAAACCTTAAAGTAATTGCAGCTGGAGGCTGTGTGGTCCAGTGGTTAAAGAGAAGGACTTGTAACCAGGAGGTCCCTGGTTCAAATCCCACCTCAGCCACTGACTCTTTGTGTGACCCTGAGCAAGTCACTTAATCTCCTTGAGCTCCGTCTTTCGGGTTAGACGTAGTTGTAAGTGACTCTGCAGCTGATGCATAGTTCATACACCCTAGTCTCTGTAAGGCGTCTGCTAAATAAACTAATAATAATAACAAAATAGTTCCATAAAATGTCTGCGCACTGCACATCTATTCATTTAATGGATCTCAAATGTGCAGTTTTGCAGAAACAGACTATAGCAAACATGTGGTGGAACCAGCTACCGGAGAACTCCAGGACTGCTCCGTCTCTCACCGCCTTCTGCCGCCTCCTCAAGTGTTCAGAATGCATTTGTAGATCTCTTGATCTACCCCTCCTACTATGCACTGGACTCACCTGACATCAGCACCACGTTACTGGATCCTCAGCTGATGCACTATCCTTGCCCAATTGCACTACTATTATGCCATTGTAGATACAAATGGTCTTAATTCTAAGTTGTTACTTTTTATTTAATATAGTATTCTAGAAGTATTTGCACTGTAACCGTGTATTGCCATGTAACACCTGTAAGTCACCTTGGATAAAGGCATTTTCAGTTCTCCTGAGCTGTGTGGAGAATTGCTGCCAACGTAATTGGTCATTCTAAATTGGAGATCAAATCAGGGATAAAATAATTGGGCACTCTAAATTAAAAAAAAAAAGAACTAAGAAGTCTCGGATAAATGAGTCACATCCAGTAGGGCACTTTTCCTGTTCCAGTTTGACAGATAGAAGCTGCAAAGCTCAGCAATCCCTGCTTCCAGGAGTGACCACGCAGTCTGCATTTACAGGCTTGCAGGGCTGGTATATCTTCATAAGATAGATCTGTCTTGTAATATAATTGCATCTTTTCATTGAATTGCAGCTCTGAACACAGCCCTGTACCACTGGTCACCTTGAAACACTCATCAGTGCTTCGAATTAAAGTCAATCGCACTAACACAACAATTCCAGTAAATCTCACTTAATATTGATTACGTCATTTTGTAGCTCTCACACTTTCCTATATAAAAGGTGCACAAGTTGTGGTAAATGTGTATAGTATTTTTTCAGAGCTATATATATATATATATATATATATATATATATATATATATATATATATATATATATATAAATTCTTAGCGAAAAAACTACATTAGTTTAGTTAATGCATCAGTTAGGGTTGATATTAAAACGACAAAAGTAGGGAAATGGGATGTTAGGGTTCTGCATTCCCTCCCACCCCCTTACAAGCAGTGGAAGGGGCAAGGCAACACAAGCAACCACAGACAGCCATCATCAGTTAAGACGAACAACATACAACTATGTTACAGTCAATGTTACAGTCAATATTATGGAGTCCCAATTATATACAGACATGTCATGGTTTACTAAAGATATATGATTTTCAGGCAGTTTCATTTATTTTTTAAACCTCACAAACAAAGATTTTTTTATGACCAAAGAAGGCCAATTCCTTTATCGAGAGCAAATATCTAACTGCAAGAGCTGTACTGAGCATGCTCAGAACCAACATTTCAAATCCCTATAACTCAGGAACAGATTCATATATTTTCAACAAACCAGAAAAAGGCACTATTCTCGTCCAATCTCCTTTTACTCTAAAATTGTCAAACAAAAATTCAAAACTGTTTTGGAGCTGGAGACCAACAAAACAAAAAAAACAGTAAAAAACTGGATCTCAGAATCTGCATATCCAGGCAGAACGAAATGGCCCACATCAAGAGATCTAACCAAGAGGGCTCCCAAGTGGTGCATCCAGTAAAGGCACTCCACGTGGAGTGCAGGATGCGCCCTATAGCCTGGAGATCACCGGTTTGAGTCCAGACTATTCCACTGCCGTCGGTGGACGGGAGTTCCCAGGGGGCAACGCACAATTGGCCGAGCGCCGCCCAGGGTGGGGAGGGCCTCAGCTCACCATACACCAGCGCCCCCTGTAGACTAGCCGGGTGCCTGCGGACCTGCCTGTTAGCAGCCCAGAGCTGCATGGTCCTCTGAGGCGGCTGCATGGCGGTGCTGCAGAGTGAAAAGAAGAGGACGGCTGATGGCACACGTTTCGGAGGACGCGTGTGTCCGTCTTCGTCTCTCCCGAGTCAGTGCGGGGGTTGCAGCAGTGAGCCGGGTTTAAAATTGGCCATTTCAAATTGAGGAGAAAATGGGGAAAAAAAATATTGATGATTCCAAATTTAAAAAAAGAGATCTAACCAAAGGAACCACACGAGATCTAACCAAAGGAACCACACATCCAAATTTTCGTGCAAATCCATTGAGCGGGGTCAAAGTTATTAAAGTACAGAAATTGGGGTTTAACATTAAACTGCCTACTCAACCCTAACTATATGTACTGATCACTTCTTCAACACATTTCATTGCTAAACTCCCGACACAGCAGACAGCAGCTGTACAATGAAGTCTAAGTGTTCTTGTGCATGGGAAGCACCACTCTAGCTCACGTGATGACTACATGATGGTTAATGATGACTACATGATGGTTAATGATGACCAAATGATGGGTAATGATGATTACATGATGGTTAATGATGACTACATGATGGTTAATAATGACTACATGATGGTTAATGATGACCACATGATGGTTAATGATGGCCACATGATGGTTAATGATGACTACATGTTTAATGATGACTACATGATGGTTAATGATGACTACATGATGGTTAATGATGATGACATGATGGTTAATGATGACTACATGATGGTTAATGATGACCACATGATTTACTTCTTGAAGGGGTTGATGGCTTCCTCTAATGACATTCAAATAAAAGCACAACATATTCCTCTTGCTATAGCTAGAGCCAGTCTCAAAACCAAGCCGTCCTGAGGACCACATATGCAATCTGTAACATTTTCTTCTTGTCTAAAATATGCCTGGAGTGTGCCACAGTAAAAATTTCAGTGCATCTGACATCTACTCACTTTATTGTACATGCAATCAGCAGAACAATGGGGGCCATGTTTGTTCTTGTTGGGTAATTGTTATCTTGTCGGTGGTAATCCATTTATATTGTTACAGAACATTGTAGCAAACAGCTTTGTTATGGTACAATACAAATTGTTATATATAGATGTGCTCCTCTTCAATGTTTATTTTTCAGGGGCTCACAAAATACTGTAATAAATCACTCACCTTTTAGAGGAATGAATTTTTTTTTGCTGACTCAGGCTCTTTATTGAAACATCAGCAATCATTAAGCATGTTACTTGTGAGTACGTAATACATATTTTTCAATGTATTATTTTGCTTCTGACCAGTAAATGACCAAATGCTGCTGGGGCGGAGATATCCAAGTGTGGCAGTGTGACCCCGCCTTGTGCGTATTGTTTGTTTATATGTTGCATGTAGTGTGTTAAATGTTGGTGTATAGTCACTGGTACACGGGATATAAATGGGTCTGTGTAGCATGTGTGATAAAATGTATATTTGTATTTAGCCACGAGGGTTGCACATCACTTCACGTGCTGATTAAAATGTAATACTATGTGAGCACGGGGAAGGAATCCATGTGCAGTTGTACCAAGATTCTAATTGAATGATTGATTAGCAATTGAGTCTCGGTACAACTGCATAAAAGACGCACATTGTCACTCAGTCGGGGTTGGGTTTACAGAGAGGAGGTACGGGGAGATAGACAGGAGACAGAAGCTAAAAATAACAATTGCTATTTGTTCAGCACGGTACTTGTTTGTCTGGTTCGTCCCGTTTGTGTTTGTTTACTGTTTTGTTTGGCCCTTGTGCCTGTTTGTTTTGTGTGTTTTGTTCAACTCTTTTATTTTGAATTATTATTTAATAAAGAAACCGAGCACTTTCGGGTCTCGGTTTTAACCCGCAGCTGCTGTGTGTCTGTGACGTCACCACACCTCATCACTGCAAACCATCCTGCCACAGTTGGTGTCCGGAAGTGGGACTACAGCGCCTCCAGGAGTCAGACCGGAGAGTTGTGTGTGGGGAAGAGAAGAAAAAGGGGAAAAAAAAGTTTTTCTGAAGAAAAAGGGAAGGAAGAAAAAAAAGGGGAAAGAAAAGAAAATAATTTGGTTTTTTTTGGAAAAATAAAATAAAATAAGGAATAAGATGGGAAGATACAGGTGGAGGAAGCAGCAGCAACAGCAACAGCAGCGTGGGGCCAGTCGCAGGTCCCACTGCATCTCGACCACGCTGGACGTCTGCCTCACCTGCTTGAAAGGTGAGGAGTGGTGCTTCGCTATTGGCGAGGTTGGGCACATAGCGCCCGACCAACCCTCTCCATGGCAGGAGAAGAAGTTGCCAGAGCGTCCAGCAAGGGTGAGGGAGGACCTGCATCCTCTAAAGAGGACGAGTGCACTCTCCTCTGAGGGAGTCTGGGACTGGCTGGTGGAGCCGGGGAGGGATTATGAGGAAGCCCTCCCTGCAGTGATCAACCTCCTGTGTGCCCGAGATGGGGAGTGCTGGGAGAACTGGGAACAGCAATACCACCCAGCGTCCCTCCCAGACATCGCAGCCATGGTGCTCAATTACCTGGCTGCCGACATGGGAGGGGTACCGCCATCTCCAGGGAAAAAGGGAGAAGCCCCGCTGCCATCTCCAGTGCCCGAAGGAGAGGACCCACCACTGCCGTCTCCAGTGCCCAAAGGGGAGGAGCCATCACTGCCATCTCCCGAGGAAGAAGCCCCGCCGAGGTATCCAGAGCCAGCGGGAGAGGGGAAAGGGAAGGTCTGGGACGATGGCTGAGTTGCAAGGCGCGTTGGGGCAGAATTGTGCCCCGCCTGTGGAGAGTATGGCCACACCGTGGCTATCTTCCCCTCCCAGTACCGGGAGGAGCCCAAACGTCCTACGCCTGAGTGGGAGGAGCCCGAACATCCTACGCCTGAGTGGGAGGTGCCTGAACATCCAGCGCCCAGAAGGGGGAGCCTGTGCATTCAGCGCCCAGAAGGGGGAGCCCGTGCATCCAGCCCAGAAGGGGGAGCCCGTGCATCCAGCCCAGAAGGGGAGCCCGTGCATCCAGCGCCCAGAAGGGGGGAGCAAGTGCATCCAGAACCTAGGCCTCCAGGAGCACAGCAGCGGGAGCTGCCTTTGCCTCCGCCACCTTCACCGCTTCCACCACCAGGAGCAGAGCAGCTGGAGCTGCCTCTCTCTCCGCCACCTCCATCGCTTCCACCACCAGGAGCAGAGCAGCGGGAGCTGCCTCTGCCTCCGCCACCTCCACCACCAGAAGGGGAACCCGTGCATCCAGCCCAGAAGGGGGAGCCCGTGCATCCAGCGCCCAGAAGGGGGGAGCCCATGCATCCAGAACCTAGGCCTCCAGGAGCACAGCAGCGGGAGCTGCCTTTGCTTCTGCCACCTCCACCGCTTCCACCACCAGGAGCAGAGCAGCGGGAGCTGCCTCTGTCTCCGCCACCTCCATCGCTTCCACCACCAGGAGCAGAGCAGCGGGAGCTGCCTCTGCCTCTGCCACCTCCACCACCAGAAGCAAAGCAGCAGGAGCTGCCTCTGTCTCCACCACCGCTAGGAGCAGAACAGCAGGAGCTGCCTCTGTCTCCACAGCCAGGAGCAGAGCAGCGGGAGCTGCCTCTGTCTCCGCCACCTCCATCGCTTCCACCACCAGGAGCAGAGCAGCGGGAGCTGCCTCTGCCTCCGCCACCTCCACCACCAGGAGCAAAGCAGCAGGAGCTGCCTCTGTCTCCACCACCGCTAGGAGCAGAACAGCAGGAGCTGCCTCTGTCTCCACAGCCAGGAGCAGAGCAGCAGGAGCTGCCTCTGTCTCCAACATCTCCACCGCTAGGAACAGAGCAGCAGGAGCTGCCTCTGTCTCCACAGCCAGGAGCAGAGCAGCAGGAGCTGCCTCTGTCTCCACAGCCAGGAGCAGAGCAGCAGGAGCTGCCTCTGTCTCCACCACCATGTGAGAAAAGCTTGCCGCTCCCAGCTCAACCAGCAGAGGGTGAATGCCTGCTGGTTCCGCCTCAGCCGCCTTGGGAGGACAGCTTGCCGCTCCCAGCTCCACCAGCAGAGGGTGAATGCCTGCTGGTTCCACCTCAGCTGCCGTGGGAGGACTGCTTGCTGCTCCCAGCTCCACCAGCAGTGGGTGAATGCCTGCTGGTTCCGTCTCAACCGCTGTGGGAGAACAGCTTGCTGCTCCCAGCTCCACTAGCAGAGGGTGAATGCCTGCTGGTTCCGTCTCAACCGCTGTGGGAGAACAGCTTGCTGCTCCCAGCTCCACTAGCAGAGGGTGAATGCCTGCTGGTTCCGCCTCAGCCGCCACCAGCAGAGGGTGAATACATGCTGGTTCCACCTCTACCGTCATGGGAAGGACTGCTCCTGCCCTGCCTCACTCTGCCCAAGGATGCCTGCCTTGCACCGCCCAAGGATGCCTGCCTCGCACCGCCCAAGGATGCCTGCTTCACGCCTCCCAAGGATGCCTGCTTCGCACCGCCCAAGGATGCCTGCTTCGCACCGCCCAAGGATGCCTGCCTTGCATCACCCAAGGATACCTGCCTCGCACCGCCCAAGGATGCCTGCTTCGCACCGCCCAAGGATGCCTGCCTCGCATTGCCCAAGGATACCTGCCTCGCACCGCCCAAGGATGCCTGCCTCGCACTGCCCAAGGATGCCTGCCTCGCATTGCCCAAGGATGCCTGCCTCGCACTGCCCAAGGATGCCTGCCTCGCACCGCCCAAGGATGCCTGCTCCGCATCGCCTGGGGCTGCCTGCTGCTCCACATTGCCTGGGGCTGCCTGCTGCTCTGCATCGCCTGGGGCTGCCTGTTGCTCCGCATTGCCTGGAGAGCCACCAGTTACAGGGTACGAGGGAGAAGTGGAGCTCCCGCTGCCGCCTCCATGGCCAGAGGCTCCCCTCCCGAGTTCGCCTTTCGAGGGTCCGTTGCTGCTGCCGTCGCCTCCCGAGGGTCCGCTGCTGCTGCCGTCGCCTCCCGAGGGTCCGCTGCTGCTGCCGTTGCCTCCCGAGGGTCCGCTGCTGCTCCTGTTGCCTCCCGAAGGTCTGCTGCTGCTGCCGTCTCCTCCCGAGTGTCCTGCTTCGCCAGGATCGCTACCAGTCCTGCCATGCGGCAGGAAATACTGTGGCTGGAGCCCCATGAAGGGGAGCTGCCAGCCATGAAGAAGTGGGGGGAGGTCAGGAGACCTGCTCCCTCCGCAGCAATTTCGCTGCAGGAGAATGGGTGGCCGGAGCCCCAAGGAGGACAGCTGCCGGCCATGAAGAAGGGGGGGAGGTCAGGAGACCAGCTCCCCCCGCAACAATTTCGCTGCAGGAGAACGGGTGGCCGGGGCCCCAGGGAGGGAGCTGCCGGCCATGAAGAAGGGGGAGAAGTCAGGGGACCACCTCCCCCGGCAGCGCTTTCGCTGCCGGAACATCTGTGGCCGGAGCCCAAGAAGAGGGAGCTGCTGGCTGCAAAACAGGGTTGGGAGGAGGACCTCCCACCATGGCCGCCCCCTGGATATATTGGTGCCCCTGATCCTGGGCCGGGACAATGACCGGGACTTTGGGACTAAGGGGGGAGGTGGCCTTTTAAGGCCATGTGTGCTGCGCACAAGGTGGGAGATATGTGGCAGTGTGACCCCGCCTTGTGTGTATTGTTTGTTTATATGTTGCATGTAGTGTGTTAAATGTTGGTGTATAGTCACTGGTACATGGGATATAAATGGGTCTGTGTAGCACGTGTGATCAAATGTATATTTGTATTTAGCCACGAGGGTTGCACATCACTTCACGTGCTGATTAAAATGTAATACTATGTGAGCACGGGGAAGGACACGTAATTAATCCATGTGCAGTTGTACCAAGATTCTAATTGAATGATTGATTAGCAATCGAGTCTCGGTACAACTGCATAAAAGACGCACATTGTCACTCAGTCGGGGTTGGGTGTACAGAGAGGAGGTACGGGGAGTTAGAGAGGAGACAGAAGCTAAAAATAACAATTGCTATTGGTTCAGCACAATACTTGTTTGTCCGTTTCGTCCCGTTTGTGTTTGTTTACTGTTTTGTTTGGCCCTTGCGCCCGTTTGTTTTGTGTGTTTTGTTCAACTCTTTTATTTTGAATTATTATTTAATAAAGAAACCAAGCACTTTTGGGTCTCGGTTTTAACCCGCAGCTGCTGTGTGTCTCTGTTTCTGGTCTGTGACGTCACCACACCTCACCACAGGAAGCCATCCTGCCACACCAAGCTACGGAAAAATCACAGCAAATGAAACAGGTGTCAATCATACCTGACGCTTTCCTGTTGTTCACTTTGGATACCAGTGTCTCTGCCCCACTCAACCACAGCATGTTGTTGTCTAAGGTGGGCAGAAACGACTCATAAACTGAAAGTGGTGAAACCTGTGGTATAATTAACAGGGTTCATAGTGTTCCAATGAAGAACCCCCAGTCAAGTTCATAAGGCGGGTGATTTCTTATGGTATTTTGTGAGCCCCTGAAATAAAAACGTGCAAAAAGAAGCCTTGGCAGCCTGTTTCTGAACCTGAAGCAACAAAAACTAGTTTTAGCTGAAAGTCACATTTTGACCATTTATTTCCGTATTTTAATAACCACGTGCAAATAATGTCTTAAGGAAAATATCATGGCTCATGTGAATAGAATTAATCTGCCTAGAAGTAGTTGCTCTGTGCATTGAAGGAAGTCTCCAGTCCTTCATCGATGCTTCCATTAGAAAAGTTTACACTCTAAATTTGCACGGTAACTTTTCAGTTTTCAAAATCTGCCTAGAAGTTGTTGCTCTGTGCATTGAAGGAAGTCTCCAGTCCTTCATCGATGCTTCCATTAGAAAAGTTTACACTCTAAATTTGCACGGTAACTTTTCAGTTTTCCCTCATGGTTTTTCTCATGGTTATACTATGCCTTTACTATAGTAACCACGGTTTCCCATGTTTTATAATACTCTTTATTGTATCTCTCTGTGCTTTACCATGCTTTGCTATGGCTAGAGACTAAATGCAAAAAGCTGAAGGAATTGGCCGGTTCCATGGCAGTACCAGGCTAGCCTGGCTGACCATTTGTTAATTAAATATATGCTACTAATTTGGGGTATACAGATATTTTAATGAACAAACAATGTTCTAATACCTCTGCTCTTTTACTCAAGATCTGTCTAGTGATTTCCCTCAAGGCTGTTGTAATGACCCACTTATTAACTAGATGCAATAAATAATACAATGAAAAGAGAAAACTAGGTTTAGTAATATCAGAAAGTAACTGCTCCTCATGCTTCCCGATTCCTCCTCAATACGGCTCAAAGGACACACAGCTTTGTTTCCTCTCTCAGGTTTCCATCACTCTGAATAGTACCAGCCTGTGTTGCTATAATCTTGAGATTTGTGTTTCTTTTCTCTGTTGCTGTCTACCTGGCTGACACCTTGCTTGAAGACCTGTGTGGTTTCCTTTTTGTTATATATATTTTAACTTTTCAAATCTGTACACTTCATTGGGTAAAGTATAGGATCAAGTGGAAAAGTGAGACTATCACAAGGCACAGTGCTGCAAGCAAAACGGTTATACAGATCAATACAGAGACATTAAATATCAAAATCTCAATATCTGAGCTTCAGAACTCGGAATAATGACAAACACCATAAAGGTAAGGGACAGCAACTCATTTTACCAATATTGAATATTACTACAACTAAAGGTTCATGTCAAATAAACCACAAAAACTGCAAGTTGATGGCCACTTCAGGCTTGGCAGACTTTAGGAAGGTCATCTTTAAGTATTCATGTACACTATATGCATGTGTGCTGTTTTGGGTTGCTTTTCTGTTTCTTGAACGTTAACCTGATTGCTATGGAAACGTGCCTGTACACAGCTGTAAATAATCTGTACAAAAGGTCATGATTTTTAAAACAAATGTGGTTGAGGGGTAGCACCGTAGGGAGGAACAGGTTTACAGGATGTGGAACCATTACAATATATATATTTGGCCCATCAGGAAACAATGTTGAACCATTTTTTCTGAGGTTGCTACAGATCAGTCGGGACAGTGTGCCCCTCTTATCCTCGGCTTCCCTAACAGACAGTGGTATTAGAAGTCACAGAGGCTGCTGGCAGTTGGAGTTCTTGGAAGGCTACATCTCTCAGCAGCTTTTTGTAAGATGAATGCATTCAAAATATTTATTTGTCTATTCCTATCAGTTACAACCTTGAGGTCTCATCAAAAAGTGCTTCTAAAAAGAGGATGATAGAAACTAATTTTCTACCTTTTCATTCAAGAATGTTCAAGCGCTCTTTTGTAAAAGGCAATCAATAGAAGTGTTTGTCAAGAGCTTTCTGTTCACAGTGAGATTATCTTGCTTCAAGTCTGTTATCTACAATATGTGCAAGACTCATGATCAGCAGGGTTGAGGTGTCAGCCCATCATGTGAAGGAGCAGCAACAAGGTCTTCCAAGAGCCAGGTAGGATTGTGTACTGCCCTTCTAATCTCGCAACGAGGAGATGCAGCTTTGTTCACATTTGGGGTGTTCCCTGCAATGATTTTGTCCAGGATGATACGGGTATAGCTCACAAAGGCAGTAGCGAGTTGGTATGCGCACATTCAAATAGAAAAGAGACCGCTGAACTTACAAACTGGTAGTCAACTCATATACGGGACGTGCAGGTTACCTGGGTAATAGGAAATGTTTCTCCAGCATAGGGGACGCGTAGGTTACCTGGGTAATAGGAAATGTTTCTCCAGCAAAGGGGACATGTATGTTACCTGGGTAATAGAAATGTTTCTCCAGCACAGGGGACGTGCAGGTTACCTGGGTAATAGAAATGTTACTCCAGCATAGGGGACGTGTAGGTTACCTGGGTAATAGAAATGTTACTCCAGCATAGGGGACGTGTAGGTTACCTGGGTAATAGGAAATGTTTCTCCAGCACAGGGGACGTGCAGGTTACCTGGGTAATAGAAATGTTACTCCAGCATAGGGGACGTGTAGGTTACCTGGGTAATAGGAAATGTTTCTCCAGCATAGGGGACGTGTAGGTTACCTGGGTAATAGGAATGTTACTCCAGCATAGGGGGCGTGCAGGTTACCTGGGTAATAGGAAATGTTTCTCCAGAAAGGTAAAATGGTGTTTTCAGTTGCCTAGGTCATTTCACCTTAGGACTTTCGGGTCACGCATATTACTGGCTGCAAAGCATGTCACTCATTAAAGGACTCATCTGGTTGGTTACTGACGTAAAGCCTAATGGATCTTTCCTTCGTGCACAGTTCGATTGACCTGCTTTCTCTCCATTCATAAGATACGAAAGTGCAGCATCCCCAAAACAGAGCTCCTCTGCCTTGTGATTGAGACTCATTCATTCTTTAATACGGACCCGCACTATCTGTAATGACTTCCTGTCTCCTAAACAACAGCCTGAGGAATTAGGAGTCGTGGGGATAGCTCTTTCTTTTCTTTCTTTCAGATGAAGTGTCTATTGATTATTAGGATGTGCCAATCAAGCAGCTTAGTGTTTGAAGCAGATGGTCTCGTGTTTGATCCCTAGACACACATGATTCAAGCGAGGAGGTGAGAGGTAAGACAAACGCCACTCTGAAGCAAGCACCTACTCAACTGGCTAACCAAAATGTTTGTTTGTTGAGGGGTAACTTACTTATGATGAAGCAAGTTACCCCTCAATACATTGAACACAGGCCCACAAATAATCTGGAGCCGTTATTAGAATCAGGTGCTGTAGAAATCACAAGTCTTAAGAGAAGAAAAAAAAACATTTATTTAAAATATATATAACAAATAAAAGAAGGGGAACATCGGTGATATAATTACTGCATATAAGTGTCAAAACCTATTAATATGATCATGTTTGTGCACTTGCAGTTTCATCACATAAAACGGTTGATTAAATATAGCGTAATGCTTCAAATGAATTCAATAGGAAATATGTCAGTTCATACACAATTCTACTGGAATTAATATAAATGCATGATTACAATAGGTAGGTCATTGAAATACCCTGTGATTCTGCTGTAAGGGCTCCCTGTAAATATAACCTGCACTGCAATTTCCACAGCGGGACAGATTTATCAATAAAGCACAAAAGCTCATGTTAATATTGCCAAATCAGAAGGTATTCCAGAAGGTTAATTTACCAGAAAGGTGCAAACTTCACTGGGCCTATGAAACTTGAAGCCATCGGTGTTCTGCTACGCAAAGATAAGAGTGTGGAAACTGCCTCCCTCTTTCACCATTCTCTGACTGTGAAATCTTCAGCTTTTACCATTTTTAAATGATCACTTTCCAAAGTGGGGATGAAAGAAAGTGGTAATTAAACACATTTCTGCTACCAAACAAAACAAGCTGTTTTCCATGCATGCATTAAACACTAATTACTGTTTGTAGAATCCTTCTTGAAAGAGGGTTGTCTGTGCATTTTAAATGAGCCATCATTTCTTTTAGCTGATAAAATATGCAGATGACATTTTCTTTAAAAAAAAAAAATTACATATGAATGCATGTCCTTGTGGAATCCGTCTCAATATTCCATATGAATGCATGTCCTTGGGGAATCCATCTCAATATTCCATATGAATGCATGTCCTTGGGGAATCCGTCTCAATATTCCATATGAATGCATGTCCTTGGGGAATCCGTCTCAATATTCCATATGAATGCATGTCCTTGTGGAATCCGTCTCAATATTCCATATGAATGCATGTCCTTGGGGAATCCGTCTCAATATTCCATATGAATGCATGTCCTTGGGGAATCCGTCTCAATATTCCATATGAATGCATGTCCTTGGGGAATCCGTCTCAATATTCCATATGAATGCATGTCCTTGGGGAATCCGTCTCAATATTCCATATGAATGCATGTCCTTGGGGAATCCGTCTCAATATCCCATATGAATGCATGTCCTTGGGGCGTGTTCAGGGGGTGTTCAGAGGGTTTAAGAGGATATAAGGGGGGTGTTCAGGGGTGTTCAGGGGGTGTTCAGGGGTGTTCAGGGGGTGTTCAGGGGTGTTTGGGGGTGTTCAGGGAGGTGTTCAGGGGTTCATATTCCATATGAATGCATGTCCTTGGGGAATCCGTCTCAATATCCCATATGAATGCATGTCCTTGGGGCGTGTTCAGGGGTGTTCAGAGGGTTTAAGAGGATATAAGGGGTGTTCAGGGGTGTTCAGGGGGTGTTCAGGGGTGTTCAGGGGTGTTCAGGGGTGTTTGGGGTGTTCAGGAGGTGTTCAGGGGTGTTCAGGGGTGTCCAGGGAGTGTTCAGGGGTGTTCAGGGAGGTGTTCAGGGGTGCCTGGGGTGTTCAGGGGTGTTCAGGGGTGCTTGGGGTTGTTCAGGGGTGTTCTGGGGTGTTCAGGAGGTGTTCAGGGGTGCTCGGGGTGTTCAGGGGTGTTCTAGGGTGCTCTGGGGTGTTCAGGGGTGTTCTGGGGTGTTCGGGGTGTTCAGGGGGTGTTCAGGGGTGTTCAGGGGTGTTCAGTGGGTGTTCAGGAGGTATTCAGGGGGTGTTCAGTGGGTGTTCAGGGGTGTTCAGGGGGTGTTCAGGGGTATTCGGGGTGTTCTAGGGTGCTCGGGGTGTTCAGGGGTGTTCAGGGTGTTCAGGGGGTGTTCAGGGGTGTTCAGGGGTGTTCAGTGGGTGTTCGGGAGGTATTCAGGGGGTGTTCAGTGGGTGTTCAGGGGTGTTCAGGGGTGTTCAGGGGTATTCGGGGTGTTCTGGGGTGTTCAGGGGGTGTTCGGGGGATTTTCAGGGTGGTGTTTGGGGGTGTTCATTGTGTGTGCGTGATTGACATCTATCCTCACTCCTAACGGAGGAGATGCATGGTGGGTGCACTGGATTACAGTGACTGGCATTGGATGCGCAGTAAGAAAAGCAGTTTATAGTTTGTAATATCGCTAACTTTAAGTTAATATAATCAGAATGTATTTCAGAGCTGGCACTGAATATCAGACACTGAACTCTGTAAATGCACAGCGCTATACAAGGCTTTTCAGGAGTAACTTGTCTGGACTCCTTGTTCAGTGAAATATTATTCTACGCAGAGTTCACTTGAATGTACATTAAAACCCACAGTCACTGTAGCTTTATTGATCTCTCTTGCAGGTTTGATAGCATTGCACACCTGGGTTTATCAACATGGACTCTCCCCTGGAATTCACATGATTTAAAGCTTCTGCAATAGACTCTCCCCTGGAATTCACATGATTTAAAGCTTCTGCAATGCTCTGTGAAAACCTTTTCTCTGGAGATTTGGAATTAGCTTGCCTGTTGTTGCAGTCAATTTAGTGTTGTGAACTATGAGGATTTGTCCTAACCAGCGCTGCAGCAGGAATTAAAATGCCTAAAAATTAAAATTATGCGCTTATGGCTGTTATTGAGTTTGTAATACAAGGTATGAATGACATGTTTAGGTATTTTTACCACAGATGAGTGCCCAGGCTTATGGGTACTCGTGCCAGCCTCTAATGCAAAATAAGAAGGCTTTGTCATACTGAGCCCAACATCAGGTGATAGACCACAGGAATAGGAAGAATTTTAGGTAGAGCTCCAATAAATGAGATTTATGGCAATCTGAGATTTCAGATTGCTGGCACCCAGTGCTCTGAGAAGCAGAAGACAAGGATCATGGATATCTGTTAGAAAGGGGTGGGGCTGACAAATCCAGCTATTCTGAACTGACAGATGCATTTCTATTGGGAGACGCTCCAGTGAAGCTGGACCTGAATGTGTGGTCCTAACTGTGAGGGAACTCTGTGTTGGGCTGGGGAACATGCCACCCGAAAATCTACAGGATCTTCTATCCTTTCACCACACCTCCCAGAGCCAATGGTAAAATCACATTGCCTAGCAGCAGATTGCAAGCACAGAACTATAGGTATGAGCTGTAGACAACAGCTTATAGGATATGAATTCAGCTTTTATTGAAACAAATACTTGTGTTAAAATTCCTGATTTTAGTGCTTAGGAGTAGTGAAGATTAGTTAGGTGCCATGTGAGCCTCCCTCACCTCTGTGCAAGAAAGAGAGTGACCATTCAGGCCTGGGCCTCTCTCAAGCACAGACTGACTATTGTCCTGGATTGTGTGGTGTGAGCTTTGTGGTGTGCATTGGAGGTTGAGACCACTGAAGTTAAGACAACTAAATTCCTTTAAACGCTACGGGAATCCCAGTTCAAAGGGGTACAGTTTGTTTATTTGAGACACATGCCTCCATTGCTCTACCAACACGGAGGAGCATTCCTGATTGACAATCCCATACAAACAGGACATGTCCCATTAATAAGAATCAATAGGCCTTGTCTTACAGAGCTGTGGGTTAGTTAGAGATCAGGAACAAGATCTGCTTGTGCAATGTGAGGGAATACAGACAGATAAAGATGAAACAATATATGTTGTGTCTGTTTAGCCTGCCCTCTAGTAGTCTCATATTCTTTGACATTTGTTTTGACTCCTATATTCTTGTACTGTGCTTTTTCTGAAAATATAACAGAACAACAATTTAACAGAATGCAGAACTTTATTAAAGTTTACTGTGGTGTCCTGTGGTAAAGCATAGCAAAAGAAAGCACAGTGAAAGTGCAGTAAACTCCACTCCAGCTCATCCAGAACTCTGCTGCTCGCCTGGTGTTCTCTGCCTCGCTTCTCCCACGCAACTCCACTGCTCCGCTCACTCCACTGGCTCCTGATCACCACTCGCATCCAGTTCAAGACTCTTGTACTAGCCTACAGATGCCTGGACCAGACTGCACCCAGCTACCTCCAGACCCTCATCTCTCCCTACACCCCCACTCGACCTCCCCGCTCCTCCTGCACTAGAAGACTGGCTCTACCTCCTCTATGCTCCTCTGCCTCCAGAGCCCACTCCTTCTCCACACTCGCCCCGCAGTGGTGGAATGACCTTCCTACAGATGTCAGGACTGCCCAGTCCCTGACCACCTTCTGGCACCTCCTCAAGACTCACCTCTTCAGACAGTACCTGTAGAACTCCTCTTTTCCCTCTGGACACTTATCACTCTTCCTTAAATGCGCTTTACTTGCTCTTATCTGCCCCCTATTTTACTGCATTTAATCCTGTACTTTAGAGTACTGTAATCTATCACAAGCGTTATTTAATCTGTACTGTTTTGTATTTAATTATATCCTGATGTAGCTATCACTGACACTGTTATCTGCTCCGATATTGAATCATATTTTGTCATATACTTGTACTTGCTAGAACCAAAGTCATTGTATTTTTATCTTGCTCTTAATTGTATTATTACTTGTACTGTGATTCTTGAAATATATTTTTGTTTACGACTGTAAGTCACCCTGGATAAGGGCGTCTGCTAAGAAATAAATAATAATAAAATAATAATAATCACAAGTCAGGGTTGTAGATCAATTAATTTAGAGTTTGTTTATAATCCCCCAAAGTAAGCTTTTTAAAATCCAATGTCTTACTTCTTCTAAGCCCAAGCTACTTGCTTGAATTCAATACTTCAATTTGGAATATGCTAATATTTCAATGACTACGCTGTAGACAAAATGTTGCTGCTGCTTCCTGCTACCTGATCACTTCCTGTGTTGCAGCGCAAACTCACACCAATGGGCTAGCAGCAATCAGACCAGGTGACCCACAGCACAGGAAACAGGATGCAGCAGTTTATCTGTAGCTGCACACACTGACACACTGTGATTCCCAGCTCCGCTGCACACACTGTGATTCCCAGCTCCGCTGCACACACTGTGATTCCAGCTCCGCTGCACACACTGTGATTCCAGCTCCGCTGCACACACTGTGATTCCAGCTCTGCTGCACACACTGTGATTCCAGCTCTGCTGCACACACTGTGATTCCCAGCTCCGCTGCACACACTGTGATTCCAGCTCTGCTGCACACACTGTGATTCCAGCTCTGCTGCACACACTGTGATTCCCAGCTCTGCTGCACACACTGTGATTCCCAGCTCTGCTGCACACACTGTGATTCCAGCTCTGCTGCACACACTGTGATTCCCAGCTCTGCTGCACACACTGTGATTCCCAGCTCTGCTGCACACACTGTGATTCCCAGCTCTGCTGCACACACTGCGATTCAAGCTCTGCTGCACACACTGTGATTCCAGCTCCGCTGCACACACTGTGATTCACAGCTCCGCTGCACACACTGTGATTCCAGCTCCGCTGCACACACTGTGATTCCAGCTCCGCTGCACACACTGTGATTCCAGCTCTGCTGCACACACTGTGATTCCAGCTCTGCTGCACACTATGTGATTCCCAGCTCTGCTGCACACACTGTGATTCCAGCTCTGCTGCACACACTGTGATTCCCAGCTCTGCTGCACACACTGTGAATCCAGCTCTGCTGCACACACTGTGATTCCCAGCTCTGCTGCACACACTGTGAATCCAGCTCTGCTGCACACACTGTGATTCCCAGCTCTGCTGCACACACTGTGATCCCCAGCTCTGCTGCACACACTGTGATTCCCAGCTCTGCTGCACACACTGTGATTCCAGCTCTGTTGCACACACTGTGATTCCCAGCTCCGCTGCAGACACTGTGATTCCAGCTCCGCTGCACACACTGTGATTCCAGCTCCGCTGCACACACTGTGATTCCCAGCTCCGCTGCACACACTGTGATTCCCAGCTCTGCTGCACACACTGTGATTCCAGCTCTGCTGCACACACTGTGATTCCCAGCTCTGCTGCACACACTGTGATTCCAGCTCTGCTGCACACACTGTGATTCCAGCTCTGCTGCACACACTGTGATTCCCAGCTCTGCTGCACACACTGTGAATCCAGCTCTGCTGCACACACTGTGATTCCCAGCTCTGCTGCACACACTGTGATCCCCAGCTCTGCTGCACACACTGTGATTCCCAGCTCTGCTGCACACACTGTGATTCCAGCTCTGCTGCACACACTGTGATTCCCAGCTCCGCTGCACACACTGTGATTCCAGCTCTGCTGCACACACTGTGATTCCAGCTCCGCTGCACACACTGTGATTCCCAGCTCCGCTGCACACACTGTGATTCCCAGCTCTGCTGCACACACTGTGATTCCAGCTCTGCTGCACACACTGTGATTCCCAGCTCTGCTGCACACACTGTGATTCCAGCTCTGCTGCACACACTGTGATTCCCAGCTCTGCTGCACACACTGTGATTCCCAGCTCTGCTGCACACACTGTGATTCCAGCTCTGCTGCACACACTGTGATTCCCAGCTCCGCTGCACACTCTGTGATTCCAGCTCCGCTGCACACACTGTGATTCCAGCTCCGCTGCACACACTGTAATTCCAGCTCTGCTGCACACACTGTGATTCCAGCTCTGCTGCACACACTGTGATTCCCAGCTCTGCTGCACACACTGTGATTCCAGCTCCGCTGCACACACTGTGATTCCAGCTCTGCTGCACACACTGTGATTCCAGCTCTGCTGCACACTCTGTGATTCCCAGCTCTGCTGCACACACTGTGATTCCAGCTCTGCTGAACACACTGTGATTCCCAGCTCCGCTGCACACACTGTGATTCCAGCTCCGCTGCACACACTGTGATTCCAGCTCCGCTGCACACACTGTGATTCCAGCTCTGCTGCACACACTGTGATTCCAGCTCTGCTGCACACTATGTGATTCCCAGCTCTGCTGCACACACTGTGATTCCAGCTCTGTTGCACACACTGTGATTCCCAGCTCCGCTGCAGACACTGTGATTCCAGCTCCGCTGCACACACTGTGATTCCCAGCTCTGCTGCACACACTGTGATTCCCAGCTCTGCTGCACACACTGTGATTCTAGCTCTGCTGCACAAACTGTGATTCCCAGCTCTGCTGCACACAGTGATTCCAGCTCTGCAGCACACACTGTGATTCCTGCTCTGCTGCACACACTGTGATTCCCAGCTCTGCTGCACACACTGTGATTCCAGCTCTGCTGCACACACTGTGATTCCCAGCTCTGCTGCACACACTGTGATTCCAGCTCTGCTACACACACTGTGATTCCCAGCTCTGCTGCACACACTGTGATCCCCAGCTCTGCTGCACACACTGTGATTCCCAGCTCTGCTGCACACACTGTGATTCTAGCTCTGCTGCACAAACTGTGATTCCCAGCTCTGCTGCACACAGTGATTCCAGCTCTGCAGCACACACTGTGATTCCTGCTCTGCTGCACACACTGTGATTCCCAGCTCTGCTGCACACACTGTGATTCCAGCTCTGCTGCACACACTGTGATTCCCAGCTCTGCTGCACACACTGTGATTCCAGCTCTGCTGCACACACTGTGATTCCCAGCTCTGCTGCACACACTGTGATCCCCAGCTCTGCTGCACACACTGTGATTCCCAGCTCTGCTGCACACACTGTGATTCCAGCTCTGCTGCACACACTGTGATTCCCAGCTCCGCTGCACACACTGTGATTCCAGCTCCGCTGCACACACTGTGATTCCCAGCTCTGCTGCACACACTGTGATTCCAGCTCTGCTGCACACACTGTGATTCCCAGCTCTGCTGTACACACTGTGATTTTGTGCTCTGTTGCACACACTGTGGTCCCCAGCTCCGCTGCACACACTGTGATTCCCAGCTCTTCTGCACACACTGTGATTCCAGCTCTGCTGCACACACTGTGATTCCCAGCTCTTCTGCACACACTGTGATTCCAGCTCTGCTGCACACACTGTGATTCCAGCTCTGCTGCACACACTGTGATTCCCAGCTCCGTTGCACACACTGTGATTCCCAGCTCCGCTGCACACACTGTGATTCTAGCTCTGCTGCACACACTGGCACAATATTAGAACACTGCTCTATCTGCACTGCCATTTTCAAAACTGCTCCCAAACTGAAATATCAACAGAATGTTGGCAATGAAACAGACAGCGACACTACAATGACGATTCTGTATTAATGGGCAATGTTAGCAAGGACAGCTACCATGAGATGAAGCTGTCACATGCTACCACTGTGGAAACATTCCCATATTGTCTCCTTCTAGAGGCTGATGAGATAATGACAGCATAAAACATGTACTTCTGTCTCGACTAGCGAGTTTTAGTGGAATGGTAAGATGTTAGTCTTTGAACCGTGAGGTTAGTGGTTCATTCAATGAAATGGGCTGAAATGCCAAGCCATTACATTATGTTGAGATGACAATGGTTTCACAATTGTATGACCCAATATACACTGTCACTGTGCTACTGACCACTGTGCAATATTTGTTCTGAATCCATTATGTTGCCATTGCTGATAATGCTGTTGTCTCCCAATGGTTATACAAAGGGTTTGCTTTAAGAGCCCACAAATCACTCTTTTTTAGAATGTACATATCCTAAAGTTCTTTTTGTACCTTTCTACCAAATTAACTTTGTTCTTTTTGCCTTATGCCGTTGCCGAGTTCATTATGTGGAGAAAACAAGTCATGCTGTAACTCCCTTGTGGGCCCCCGTCAATGTTGAATACCTTGCACAAAGTGTTGGAAAGCACAGCTGTAGTGTGAGACACCTAGCAGGAACATCTAAATCAATGGCAGCTTTCAGCAGCTCGGAGCTCTGGGCATTTTTGTTTACTTTTATGATGTTAGGCATGGTGGTTTTAAAGTTGGACACAAAACAGTGACAGCGAATTAAAGGTATTAAGAATGTTGACAGGAAAGCAGAGAGCTATTGTACCACTCGCTCGAGGGTTTTAGAGAGCAACGGGAGGAGGGAGACAGGACGGTAGTTCTGGAGGAAGGAGGGATCCAAAGAGGGGTTTTTAGGATGGGGGTGATGCAGGCTTGTTTGAAGGCAGAGGGGAAACAGCCAGAGACCAGAGAGGTGCTGAGGAGAGAGGAAATAAAAGGGAGTAGGACAGGGCAGCAGCCTGGAAGAAGTGTTTGGGGAGGGGGTCCAGAGCACACGTGGTGGGTTTATGGTTCTGGAGCAGTGAGCACAGACCGGAGTCTGAGAGGGGACAGGAGGAGGAGGAGGGTAGAATAGTAGGGGTTGCTGAGGGTGGTGGGGCGGGAATAAGCAGAGGACAAGGTATGGGTGGGGACGAAGGCAAGGTAGTGAAGAGTTTGCGGATGTCTGCGATTTTGGAGGAGAGAAAGGAGGCAAAGTCATCAGCTGAGATGGAGGAGGGTGGAAGAGGGGGGTGCTAAGGAGGGAGGAGAAGGTAGAGAAAAGTTTACGAGGATTGTTAGTGGAGGACTAAATAATAGAATGGAAGTAGGAGTGTTTGGCAGAGATGAGTGTAGAAGAGGAGCAAGCGACAGAGATCCAAGGCAGCAGGGATATTGGTTTTCTTCCATTTCTTTTTCTGTGGGTTTTGTTATCTGTATTGAACAGGTGAGTCTTAGAGTATTTAACTTTTTTTTATGGAAACCTAGTGTTTGCACATTCATTTCATGTATGAGATGTACCTGTAACCTTTATAGTTAAAGAGTTATAGCCACAAGTCCAACACAGTAAAAAACAGCTCGGACCCTAAAGGGTTTTAAACTGCTTTTGGAAAATCTTACTTGATAGGTGTCTGTGTTATACAGAACAGGGAATTTGAGTATGAACCACCTGCAATAAACAATGAATAGAAGCAGATGTACTGAGTCAGCTCTCAATAGCAGGACTAGGAGAAATCCATTCAAATCCATTTTCTTTCACCAAGTCATGTTCTACCACTGGAGAGGCTCTTCAGGATACTGGCTGTTAGGTTGTTTATTGTAAATGTAAGAAACACCAAATCAGTTGTTCACAGAATGCATTATGCACGGTCCTGCGGTTGTTTCGCCTTCCAGCATTCAAACAGCTGAGTGGGGGAAGGAGATATCGCTCTGGAAACACCTATAAAAATACATCTTTTTATGTTTAATTTTGTTTCTGAACACAAATGTATGTTAGCCTTTCATACTCTTTGTGAAAAACAGGAATTTATTTCCTTTGATTACTTTTACCAACCCTTGGAGTTTTGGTAAAGCCCCCCGTGGGACCGGGCATTGAGACTAAGGGACTTTGTTGATTAAGTTACAGCTTCAGTTGGCTCATGAGACACTATGGCATATGCTGGTGCACAGTGGTCATCTTACAGAGCCCTTTACAATCAACACAGGAGTCAAGCAGGGCTGCCTATTATCCCCCCTATTGTTTTTACTTGCAATAGACTGGTTAATGCGACAAACCACAGAAGACCAAAGACTGGGGGTACAATGGTCTCTCTGGTCACAACTGGATGACTTGGATAATGCAGATGATATTGCCCTAATATCACACACACACACCAACAAATGCAACGCAAAGTCACTGAGTTGGCAAGAACAGCAGCCAAAACGGGGCTCGCCATTAACAAAGACAAAACTAAGGTGATGCATATCAATAATTCAAAAGAAGACTGTATCATTCTGGAGGGGGAGAAGCTAGAAGACGTAAGCTCCTTTACCTACCAGAAACACAAGTGGAAGAAAAAAGTGGTGCTGGATTGGACATACATGCAGAAAACAAACAATAAACATAACCAGACAGTCACTGACTTGGAACCCACCAGGGAAAAGAAAACCTGTAAGACCAAGAAACAGATGGGGGAGGTCCACAGAGGCAGAACTGAAGGAGATACTCCTGGAAGGAACTGGAGAAACCAGCCCCAAACAGAGCCAGATGGAAGATCAAAGTGGATGACCTATGCTCCCTAAGGAGCACAAAGGGTTTAACCTAAACCTAACCTTCAGTTGGCTATTGATTTTCAATCCAGGGATTAACTCTCCCAGTAAGTGCTGTTAAACAAAGGCTAAAACAACCACACTTTTAGAATTCCCCTGGTTCAGAAAGAATTCCAGAGCTCTCAGCACAATTATATTATATTTAGTTTTCCATATTACTGATTGTGAAGGTTTTTGATGAAAGACAAATCCATATAATAGTGGGGGTTTGCGTATTTTCTGCACATTAAAAATCATGATTTGGGTTCTCCGTTGATGATATTTTAGCATAAATACCAGCATAAATCACTCACCTTTTAGAGTAATTGTTTTTAGCAGACTGGGGTCAATCATTGAAACATTGGGAAACATTTTCATGGTTTGCCACTTAATACAATGAATGACAGATATAAGAAATAGGAAAGCAAATTTGGAAATAGTTGGATGGAAAACATATCTATCAATTTTGAATGTAACCATTGTGTATTCTTTCTATGTAATTATTTTATTACACAAACATACTACATGAAGACTAACACAGCTCTTGCTTCAATATTACAAGTACAGCCAGCTCAAAAGAAAAGGTGAGTGCTGTTGGCTCCTCAGATGATTCAAATTAAATCCGGGCAACGATTGTCTACCATGTCATTAACAGAGATTTGATGATAAGAGAAGCTGGGCTTGTAGTGCAACCAAATCTGAAGCCATCAGCTATCATTCGTACATCTATCATTCGTACATTAGAACGTACCAATTTGTAACCTACTATTTGTAAATATGAATAGAATTTTGTTTCACATTATCATTTTGCAGTAATATCCCTGTGCATTACTCTTGCAAAACGTAAATGCAACATATCTTTGTATTTGAAGATTTCATGCAAGTATTCAGTTTTGCAAGATGTATAATAACATTTGAAATGGGTACTTTATTTTGCAAATGTCTGTGCAGTTCTGAAAATGAAAAGACGGTTTTGGTGACTGTGGTAATAGTTTCAGTAATTGTGCTTTAGCAATTGAGGAGACTAACAGAAATGCATTAAAGTCCTGATTTGCTCCTTCTGACGTCATTATAAAACCACCTTCAATATGAAGACCACGCTGTATTCAGTATTAAGGCCAGCATATGCAGTCCCGTCTCTGTTCATTACCTCCCTAATGAGAACCGTTACCAAACCCTCTGAAAACATGGAGAATGTAACTCATTTGATATATATATATATATATATATATATATAGATACAGTACATTATTGCCAATGTAGACTTACCGCCCGCGGCACGCACACACATAACGACGCATGCGTCAGTCTGAAACCTGTGGCGTAGACATGAAGACAGCAGCACTACAGATGGGAGGATTCATTTCTTGGTATGAACAGCAGAAGGATTATTATTATTATTAAGGATGCTGATTCTGTAAAATGAGTTCTCTTGAGGCAGTTACTTAGTGAATCCCAGCAAACATATTTAGCCTCACTGAAACAAAAGACTATGATGGACTTTCTTAAGGTTCAGAAGAACGACTTGCAGCAGTGAATTGTTTAAAAAAGCTGTTGGTACATATTTTGTTGAAATGTAAGCACAGTTAAAATTACATTGCAGGCTTTATTTAGTTTAAAAGTAAAATTTATTTTGGTAACAGAAAAAGCTAGGGAAACGGGGTTGGAGGTGTAGCACTTTTAGATTTTGCTAGGAGTAACACTGTCAAAGTAAGGCAATGAAAATGTGCATTATAAATATCATATGGGAGATACTGAAATTGAAGAAGGAATCTATGAAAAAGACCTAGGAGTTTATGCTGACTCAGAAATGTCTTCATCTAGACAATGTGGGGAAGCTATAAAAAGGCCAGCAAGATGCTCGGATATATTGTGAAAAGTGTTGAATTTAAATCATGGGAAGTAATGTTAAAACTTTACAATGCATTAGTAAGACCTCATCTAGAATATTGTGTTCAGTTCTGGTCACCTCATTACAAAAAGGATATTGCTGCTCTAGAAAGAGTGCAAAAAAGAGCAACCAGAATTATCCTGGGTTTAAAAGGCATGTCGTATGGACAGGCTAAAATAATTGAATCTATTCAGTCTTGAACAAAGAAGACTACGCAGTGATCTGATTCAAGCATTCAAAATTCTAAAAGGTATTGACAATGTCGACCCAGGGGACTTTTTTGACCTGAAAAAAGAAACAAGGACCAGGGGTCACAAATGGAGATTAGATAAAGGGGCATTCAGAACAGAAAATAGGAGGCACTTTTTTACACAGAGAATTGTGAGGGTCTGGAACCAACTCCCCAGTAATATTGTTGAAGCTGACACCCTGGGATCCTTCAAGAAGCTGCTTGATGAGATTCTGGGATCAATAAGCTATGAACAACCAAACGAGAAAGATGGGCCGAATGGCCTCCTCTCGTTTGTAAACTTTCTTATGTTCTTATGTTCTTAAACTAATTTTAAAACATTCTTCTGTCTTTGTAATATATTGTATTGCATACATCTCCAGTAAACACTAATTCGGTTTACATTACTAGTTTCTGTATTTTATTCATTTATTCTAGTCACATGCAATGACACCTCATTTATTCGTGGATTTCACACAACTAGGGACCTATGACCCCCCAAGCACGCGGATAAACGGAGTTCCACTGTGTGTTTGTATATATATATATATATATATATATATATATATATATATATATATATATATATATATATATATATATGTATATATATATATATATATATATATATATATATATATATATATATATATATATATATATATATATATATATCGGACTACCTTCAGTAGTAAGGACAAGCTGCTGTTAGAGCCTGTGGCAGAGCCCTGCGCATGAAGAGTGGGTTTTGTGTGTATATGTGTGTAAAATGTGTGTACAGAGCCTGCCTGCTGTGCGTGATTGCCAGGTGTGGAATCCTAATCAGCAGGTAGGTGTGTTCCAGTGGAAATTCGCCGAAAGCTGTGTGTGTAAAACCAACGGCAGGGCGAGTAGCCAGTCAGGGTTTGTTTACAGAGTAAAGATTCATTCAGGGATGTTAGATTCCCTTAAAAGTATAGCAAGGTGAAGAAGTGGGACCTCCATTTATTTAGCTTTTCGTATAGTGTTGTATGTACTCCGTGTGCTACCATTACTAGTAGTGTCACGTGTGCAGCGTGTTGTCTGTATAAATAAAACCTGTTCGCCTGCGGGGCTTATCAATCACAACCTCTGTCTCGATCTCCTGCCTGTCACTCAACAGCGAATGCACGCACCCACACGGCAGCAGCCTGTCACAGAGCCACGTTTTGTTCGTCCCTAAACTGACCTTCATAGCCAGGTTTCACTAGAAAGCATTTTAGAACATTTGACTAATTATAAGTAACTAGTCAATCGAGTATTAAGCCCCCACGGGCAGCTAAGACAACACTGATTGGACGTGCCTGCAAGGTTATTGAATAATTCTGAAATGGCAGGTGAGCATTCCTCAAGGATTACCATCTTAATTCCTACCAGGGATCTCATCAGTGTTGAGCACAAATGTGGGTAGCCTGTTACACCTGCTGTCTTGATGTCCCAGGATGTGGCATGATACATTTCAGTCATTTGAATAAGTACCTCTGTTCATGTTAATTGCTGCTTATGCTATTTTCACAAAGGTCAACACTCTAGAGAGACATGATTGATGTAACCTACATATTCAAAACCCAGAGTGTATACTGTCAAGGAGCCTCGTCTATTTGCATTGTGAGTTATTGACTCGAAATAGTGCAGGAACTAGTATTTGAATATTCAAGCTAACACTACTTTAAATGGAAATGGTAGCAGAAATGTCCATGATCGTATTCATTCATATAACAGAATTTATAACTGACTGTATGAAAAAGATATCATACAGTAAAACCTGGTCTAATCTAGCTGTTCCACATACTGCACCAGTCCCTCTGTAGAATTCAACATCATCCCTATTGAAATGAATGGTGTGGTGCCCACTATAATCAGGAACCTATTTGTTCTGGAATCCAGCATTATTATTATTTGTTTATTTAGAAGATGCTTTTAGCCAAGGCAACTTACAGAGACTAGGGTGTGTGAACTATGCAATAGCTGCAGAGTCACTTACAACAACATCTCACCTGAAAGACGGAGCACAAGGAGGTGAAGTGACTTGCTCAAGCTGGGGACCGCCTGGTTACAAGCCCTTTTCTTTAACCACCGGACCACATAGCCTTCTATATGATATGCATGATTTGTAAGCCTTGTCTGCCTAAAACCAATGTAAATCTGACTGTGCAGTCCTGTACCAAGTCATGTGATTTTTCTTTTCTAACTTTCTAAAATAAATACGCACATGTCCGTGGGTAGGTACATCTACAGTACAATCCTCATTTACAAAATGGAGAAAGTAAAATGAAAATGAATGCAATCTTTGAGTTACAGGGTATGCCTGGACAGTACTTTGACTGGATGTACTGTAATAGTTTTAACCAGCACACTGTATAAGCACTGTATAAACAGGCACAATTTTCCGGTCACAAATGATGCCTGGAAATCAATGCATAAATGATGTCAAATGAATACCACACATTCCACTGTGCAGAAGAGTGTGTCTCTCCTTTCAGTGCTGCACCAGGGTTATTTTTCTACAAGGGTATCTGTATGAATTATATTTTGTTTTCCAGCTAATACTTAAATATTTCCATTTGTGAAAGAACTTGGAGATTAGACATGATTCTGAGAGCTCTATTGAGGCAACTGGTATGATTTTAAAATGTTACCAGGATTTGATGACTGAGATAGAAAATCATGCAAAATGAAACAGAAACAATACAAGCTTGTGACAAGTTGGCGTGTGTGACGTCAGACCAGAGCCAGGAAATAAACGACAGAGAGGTGGAGTTTGGTGGAGCTCAGCGCATGATCGCGCTCAGCATTTAATAATTAACCAGAACAGCAAAATAAAGAGGTTGTAACACAAAACACAGGACACGGCACTGGTAGCCAAAATAAACAGACAAACAAAACGGACTACACAGACAAACACGGTGAGCTTCTATTTTCCTTACACTTATCCCAATTACCTCCGTCTTCTATCCCGTTCTCCACTCACCGAACACACAACCCCGAGTGAGTGAAAACATGCTGCTTTTATGCAGTTGTACCGAGACTCGATTGCTAGTCAATCATTCAATTGGAATCTCGGTACAACTGCACGTGAATAAATTAAAGTGCACTTTCCCGTGTTCACATACTAATACTTTAAATGCACGTGATGTGATTTGTGCCATCCTCGTGCCTAAATACAAATCTACATTTTTAAATACACGTGAAACACAGACCCGCTTATATCCCGTGTACCAATGCCTATACACCAACATTTACACACAACACGTAACATACAATATACACAGGGGGAGGGCACTTTGCCACAAAGCTCTATAAATTAAACATGTTTTTTTATTATTTCAGGTGTGTTTTTTCTTTGTTAGAATAAACTAGGGCTGTTCCGATTAACAGATTAAATCGGACCAATTAATCAACTAAAGAATTGATTGCAGATTTTTTTTTTTAAGATTTAATCATGCAGAATTTAATTTTTTATATAAAATAAAATCAACCAATAGAAGATCTACATTTTCTCTGTGGCAGTCCAATCATAAGTGAGAGGAGGCAGGACATAAACAGTTGAAGCTATTCTCTGCCTGGGCTGAAGGTCTTGAGTAAGTTTAACCAATGGGAGAGTCAAAAATCTGCCCTAGTTTTGCAGCTGTCGAATCATTGGTGAGTAGAGGCGGGACATAAATATGCTAGGGTAAGCGGTAAAAGTAATGGCTGAATTTCGTGCGATATTGCTAATTATAGAAACCGTTACTGAGAATTATATTGAGAACTTCGAAGTAATATTTCAGATTACTTTTTACACATTTAAAAAAAAATGTAATCAGACAACAGAGACATTGTAGTCAATTTGGTTACAATGGACTGCAGAGATTGTTAAAAAAGGGAGATATACACCACAAATACCCGAACTGGCACAGGAAGGGAAAGGATATATTCACCACTTATAACAATTAAATTATTAAAGGAATCCGTGGCTTACCGGTAGCTGTCAATTAAAAAAAAATATACTGCTGGAACTGTCTTTTGTTCAGTACAGAAAAGGCGATATGGAACAGCACTGGCTACAGCAATCTAGGATGTCAAAGTCAGCACAAAAAATGAGCGTTCCCAAAGTCCCTTGCGAGCCTCTGTAACACCCTAAACTTTTGGACAAACCAGGATTGATGTTCAACTGGATGAGCAGAAGCGTAGGGACACAATACATTACAATCAAAAATCGTGACGTTCTAAAACACTTGATTGATTCTGTTGTTTATCTTGGCAAGCAAGAACTGGCTTTTAGAAGGCACGATGAAGGCACCAATTCCTCAAATAGAGGTAATTATGTGGAATTACTTTCTCAATAGCTACAGTATTCTCGGGTACCTCTAACAAGATTCACAACAACTTAATCTCTTCGGTGCCTGCCAGGTACCAGCTCAGAAATGAACTCTCTGATGCCTTGGGCAGCTCAGGCATACCACCTCTATCACCATGGCAACTCAGACATACCACCTCCATCACCATGGCAACTCAGACATACCACCTCTGTCACCATGGCAGCTCAGACATACCACCTCTGTCACCATGGCAGCTCAGACAACGTCATGAGGTCGGGGCGGGGCTCAAGATTCCGTCTGCTGAGGCCTGTAAGTTTGCTTACAGTACTGTTGTGATTGCGTCGTGTACTATCTTTGGATTTGCTTTGTCCCTGAATAAAACTCTTTTGATTGAAATTACCTGAAGAATGACTTATTAGTTTTAGGAAGAAATCAAACCTTAGAGGAGGGTCAGTGCCCCTTCATTGCCTGCTCAGGAAAGGATACTCAGCAACAAGGGTCAGTACCCCTTCATTTATGATGTGGACAATTGAATTGAAATATTTACTGTCAGGTACTGAGTGGGCTTGATTAAGGTTAAGGTCATAGAGGTTAAGGAGTAGTATATTTAGGTGTAGTAATTGACCTCCTGTTCCTCAATCAATACTCATCTGTGCTTTTCCTAAGTTGCCAGAACATGTTTTTTCAAGTGATTTTCTCAACAAAATAGAAGTGTTTGCAAAACAGGCAAATGCAATTAAAGTTTAATGAAGACAGAGGCAAATCTGATATGGTGTCCTTGGAGTTATTACCTTGGATTTAGGTGTAGCATTAGCTACAGTTGTGCAGCATGAGAAGTTTGCTGCCTGCTGTACTTAATTGAATGGCAGAAAACCTGGCCTGGTTATCAAAGTTTAATTGAAAGCTTATTAAGCATTTATATATTAAAGCCACAAATATAATTTTTTCGGAGGCTTCCCGGTAAATGCTGAAAGTTATTAATCTTTACATATTTTGTTTTCCATACATAACATATTAGTAATTATCCCTGCATCTGTTCTCCTGTTTATCTAGTTCATTGTTTTTAAGTGTCCTTATAGCAATGGCCTGGTTCTACTTTAATTGATTATCTTTGTCTCATTAAGCCACTTGGCAATTTCTTTATTACAGGCACCTGACTGGTTAAAAGAGAGCCAGTTTTTGTGTAGAGAGGAGAGAGAAGGATGTGGTGGCTGTGTGTGTGTGTGTGTGTGTGTGTGTGTTTTTGTTTGTTTGTGTTTGTGTTTGTGTTAAGAAGTATTTTCTAATGTACTGCTTTTGAAGAATAAAAAAACACTTAGGAAATAAGTTTATATCAAAAAACAGAATCGATGCTACAATTAACTTCTTTAACTGAGTTTGACCATTGCTTTAGCAAATTAATAGAGATTTATCGAAGTCATTATGTCCACCCTCTGGATTACTGTTCATCGTCTCACCAAGCTGTTCCTGTTTCACCCTGGGATTTAAAAAGATTATTCGAGCTGCCTCTCCATTGGGAAATCATTTGTTGGATGGACATTTCCAAACCAGGGTGAACATATTACCTGTTCCGCACAGACATTGTTGGCAGGACAGTGTTTAGTATTTGAGTATACAGTATTTAGACTGTAGTCTATAACTGGGGTGGAGTGTGGTTCAGATCTGAACTCACTTGCTCCTCAATAACCAGTCGTGTGGTTTTATTGGCTCCCTCAATTCCGGCCATGACTCTGATTGGATGTGGCACTGAGGGGTTGGGACTGCTACCAATAAAGAAAGACGCATGTCAAGAATGAGATAACCAATACCAAACTAAGGTGCTGGGACTGGTTTTGAATCTACAGAGTACACAGCCAATTAACAGTGATTATTATTATTTCCTTCCATCTCTGCTTCTGCTGGTCTACAGAGCCTGGATTCCTGGTGCCTAAAGGTGAGGACATTGAGCACCTGCTCAAGACACAAGCTTTCAGATCCTCAACACATCTGAACCTTCAACCAGTGCGGTGTGCCTTCACTGGACCAAATAAAGGAACATACTGGAGACTATTTGCACAGGTCAGACAAAAAAAATAAGTTTCATTCACAATGGGCTAAACAGCAGACCTGACAGACTTTGATAAGAGGGGTGATGGCAGTCGTTCAGTTAGCAGGTGCATCTGTATTGGAGATTGCACCAACTACTGAGGCTTCACATGGAACTCAATGGACCCTTTTGGAGATTTCTCTTCTGATTTCCTTGGAGCTAAGGAGATGGTAATCCTTAAGTAATGGTCACGTATATCCTGCTATCTCCCTAGTTCCCTGTTCATCAACTCAGTCTTGAGATCTCCTGAATGTGCTTCCGTCTGTTCCAGGGCACTTTTCAAAATGAGATGTTACATGCCAAAGGGTTTACCTGGTAAAACTTTTAATACATAATTCATAGTGCATCAAATATACAGTAACAATGGGCTTCCCCTGTCTCAGTGGGTGGCGAGAGGTTGGTTATTCTATTAGCTAGACAACTAACCCTGTCCACCCACCGTGATTCCCCCATTCAGTACCTCGTACTATTATAGTAGGGATGGGAATTTTAAACGTATAAACTCTAAAGAAGTGGTCAAATGTTTAATATGCTGGACATATAACCAGTCACATGACAAATTTCACCAAACACATATATTTTTTTTTAAGTATTCATTTTTGTAATTTATCACATACAGTAGTCTGTCGCGTATCCGACTGCGGTGGTGCCAGAGTAAGGGTGGATATAATAAAAAGGGAGGGGTTTGGCAATTGCCTCCAAGTAGTTTTTCTAATTGGTGCAACAGAAAGATTGACACTTTTTTAAATAAAATGGCATCTCTAAACAGAGGAACGAGGCAAACAAAATTGAAAAAGTTACTTATAATTTTATTTTATTTTTTAAATGGAAGAGGTTACAGAAGAGGACATTTAAATATAAACATTTCAATATATACTTTGGTGAGTACGTGTTTACTTATTTTTTTCCTTTGTAGTCTTTGCGACGTTAGAACGTTATTTGCTTATTTACATTTTCTTTGCTTAGAAAATACTGACCACGTGTAATATAAAAGAGTGTGTGTTTGTAGATATGGTTTAAACACTTAAACGCTGACATTGCATAGCATTTAACCCACTAGACTGATAACTCACTTTGCACATCCCTATTATAAACCACTAGACTGATAACTCACTTCGCACATCCCTATTATAAACCACTAGACTGATAACTCACTTTGCACATCCCTGTTATAAGCCACTAGACTGATAACTCACTTTGCACATCCCTATTATAAACCACTAGACTGATAACTCACTTCGCACATCCCTATTATAAACCACTAGACTGATAACTCACTTTGCACATCCCTGTTATAAGCCACTAGACTGATAACTCACTTTGCACATCCCTATTATAAACCACTAGACTGATAACTCACTTCGCACATCCCTATTATAAACCACTAGACTGATAACTCACTTTGCACATCCCTATTATAAATCACTAGACTGATAACTCACTTTGCACATCCCTATTATAAACCACTAGACTGATAACTCACTTTGCACATCCCTATTATAAACCACTATAGTGATAACTCCCTGCCCAGAGTAAGCAGGAAGGCAGCTTAGCGCTGGAAATCTGTGCCACCTTGTTGAATATGTAGGGCTTTCAATAATAAAAGGTACTCGACTCTTCACATGCTGTATATGACAGCACATTGTCCAGGTTTGTGCCTTGGCACTCCTAGATTATGCTCCAGTCAGTGTCACTTTACAGGCCAGCCCTAGTTTGTTGATATAATATCCATTCAAACCCAGTTGTGCAGATGTTGAATTGATGAATCAATGTGTATTGCCAGTATCATAAAAGATGGATGTGTCAAGTCTTTTCTCCTTTAATTTAGTAAAGGTGAACCAGTCAATAAGGATGAAATCCATGAAGGTATTGGAGGGTTATTGGGGTATATGAAGGTATTGGAGGGGTATTGGAGGGTTATTGGGTTATATGAAGGTATTGGAGGGTTATTGGGTTATATGAAGGTATTGGAGGGTTATTGGGGTGTATGAAGGTATTGGAGGGTTATTGGGGTATATGAAGGTATTGGAGGGTTATTGGGGTATATGAAGGTATTGGAGGGGAATTGGAGGGTTATTGGAGTATATGAAGGTATTGGAGGGTGTGATAGCGAGAGAAAGGATCGATGCTGTAAATCTCCCTCCCGATTAGAAAGGGCGCTGTGTAAGGGGGAAGGTAAGCTGCCTCCTAGATCTACTACCTCGGTGGTAGCTGGAAACCGGAAGGTAACCATATTAGGAGGCGTAGCTGCAAGTACTCAGGACGATTCCATTGCAGTCAGCTGCGGGGCAGCCCTCTATTGGAGAAACCAGGCGACGTGTTGACTGCAGGGAGGAGTTTGCTGGGTACAAAGGGGAAGCAGCT
>CM060268.1:14545830-14670830 GCA_030684275.1 Acipenser oxyrinchus oxyrinchus
TGACTGCAGGGAGGAGTTTGCTGGGTACAAAGGGGAAGCAGCTACGTCAAAACCTCCCCTTGCGCTGAGGTAATGAAAGCGACCGGCGGAGCAGATGTTTGTTTTGTGTGTATTACGTGTTGTTGTTTTGTCTGTAAATAGAGGAGCCGGAGGACGGGAGGCTGTAGCCAGCGAGCCAGCACTTACCCCAGAGCACGCCCTCACCACAGAGCACAACACAGCACAGCGCGCGCACCACGATCCACCGAGGAGAAGAGCACAGTTTCGTGCACGGAGGATTGTGGTTTAAGGAGTGCCTTTTGTTTACTTTTTGAGTCGGGACTTGTTTTGCTTTACCCCAATATCATTGCTGATAGCGGGGTATATTATTATTTTCATTTTGGATTATTTTGTAATATTTTTGTTAATAATTAAAAGGATTATTCTTTGGGAGACAACGGTCTGGACATTCCACATCCTTTGCACTGCACCATTCATCCTGTCACAGTTGGTGTTCAGAAGAGGGATTCGGGATGGACGCCGCCGCGTTAGGAGCAATATTGGAGGCACAGGGCGCAGACATCAGGAAGGAATGGCGGCCATGATGGAGCCGGATGCATGCCATGTTTCTGGAGGCCAATCGGGGGGGAGGACCGGCGATTGAACCAGCGCCACCCGTACCAAGGATAAGGGTGGTGAAGATGTCGCTGGAGGCTGATCCCGAGGCCTACTTAGTAGCCTTTGAAAGGCAGGCTACGGCAGCACAGTGGCCTCGGGATGGGTGGGCTACCCAGTTGGGCCCCAATCTCATTGGGGAGGCCCAGGCAGCCTACCAAGCCTTAACAAATGAAGACGCCCTCAATTACGATCGAGTGAGGCAGGCCATTCTCCAACGATTAGACATCACTGAAGAAACCCACCGTCGCCGGTTCCGGGAATACCAGCGACCCCCAGGACTGCGACCCCGCGTGGTGGCGCAACAACTGGTGGACCACGTGACCTGGTGGCTCTGCCCCGGCACCAATGATGTGGAAAAGGTGACTGAGCTCATCGCGATCGAGCAATTTGTGAGGGTGCTGGGGCCGTACACCCGGAACTGGGTCAGTCGCCACCGTCCCACCACGCTGGATGCGGCAGTCAGATTGGCCGAAGGATACGAGGACGCCCTGCCTACCGCTCCAGTGGTCACCCTACCTACTCTTGCCTCCAATGGGCCGCGAGCGGCGGCACCACCACCAACACCACGCTTCACCCCCACCACCCACGGACCAGCACTGCAGCGTCACCCCATGGGCGGCCTCCCTCCAACACAATGGAGAGCGAGGGCAACCCCCAGTGGGGTAAGAGCAGAGTACCCCTCCCCGCTGCCAAATCGGCAGCGGGACACACCGCTCCGTGGGCACCCTTTCGCCCACTTGTTACGGTGCCAGGAGGTCGGCCACCTCGCCAGGAACTGCCCGGCAGCCATGGAATGTGGTGTGGCCTCCCATTATGTCCTGACAGCACCAGGTAAGTCCAGGGTAATGATTGGGAGGGGCCTTGCATTGTTAATGTACGGGTTGGTGATGTGAGCACCCACGCATTAGTGGACTCAGGATGTGGGCAAACTTTGATTTTGAAAGCTCTATTGAAGGGGTACCTTGGTGGTCACGGGGGTTGTGGTCATTTCCTGTATCCATGGGGATAACAAGGACTACCCCTCACCAAATTAGATTTGACAGTTGGATGTCATACCCGCCCGTAATCGTGGCTGTGGCAGAAAAGTTACCATATCCAGTTATTTTAGGTCGAGACTGGCCACATTTTGACATCATGATTTATAAAACGGTAAAGCCAGTCTCCGGTAAGACCATGGGAGCAGCAGGGGAAGCTATTGGGAATATTTTTCCACTGCACACTGATCTGTTCCATTCCGATTTCACCAGAAAAAACAAAAAGAGAGCGGAGGGTTGAAAAATGGGAAGGAACATTAATGAAACAAGGCTGGGGTTTGGTAGGGGAAACTTCAGAATCGGTCAAATGTAAGGGTAAGGGATTGGGACTCAGTGTGACCTGCGGGGACAGGTTACTGAGACCCCCAGTGCTGAAGCTACTTTAGCTCCGCTCGATATCCCGAAATTCTGGGACCGAGATGTGGACCTAGCATTGGAACAAAAGAACGATCCTTCGCTGGTACACATCTGGGGGTAGGTTCGGTCTATCGAGGGGAAGGATGTAGAGGATAGCCGGCCGCTTACATATCCCCACCACATTATTGTCGGGCACTTACTATATAGAGTATCCCAAGCCACGAGCACAAGCCAGATTGTAACACAACTACTCGTTCCTCAGTCTTTTCAACGTGAGATCATGCGGTTGGCTCACGATGTCCCCTGTTCGGGCCATTTAGGTATCGATAAGACTCGGGAACGAATATTGGCTTGATTTTATTGGATGGGAGTTTTAGTGAGGTGGCGATATGTAGCGGAATGCCCGAATGCCAGCAAGTAGCGCGGGCGAAGTTCGCCCGCCCCGCTGGTCCCACTGCCCCTAATCTCAGTTCCCTTTGAGCGCATTGCTATGGACATAGTGGGTCCATTGAGCCAGTCTGACTCTGGATATACGCACATTTTGGTAGTGGTGGACTACGCGACTAGATATACAGAGGCAGTACCATTGAGATCCACTAGTGCCGCAGCAGTTGCTAAAGAGTTAGTAAACATTATATCGAGAGTAGGGATTCCAAAAGAAATCCTCACTGATCACGGAACGAACTTTATGTCACAATGTTTGAAAGAATTATACAAATTGATGCAAATTAAGTCGATCCGAACCTCCGTTTATCACCCGCAGACGGACGGTTTGGTGGAGCGTTTTAATCAGACCTTGAAACAGATGCTGAAGCGGTTTGTCAACCAAGAGCAAAAACATTGGGCTAAACTCCTCCCTTACCTAATGTTTGCAGTGAGAGAGGTGCCTCAGAGTTCGACCGGGTTTTCTCCCTTTGAGCTGCTGTATGGGAGGCAACCACGAGGTATCCTTGATCTTGTGAAAGAAGGGTGGGAGGAGCAAACAAAGACCTCTAAAAACATAGTCAAATATGTAATTATGTTAAGAGACCGCCTAGCATTGGTTGGTCGTTTGGCACAAGAGAACCTAAAACTAGCTCAGCATCGCCAGGAGCAACAGTACAATAAACAAGCACGTATTCGGACTTTTCGGCCAGGTGATAAAGTACTGTTGCTACTTCCCACATCGGAATCTAAGTTGTATGCTAAGTGGCAGGGGCCATATGAGGTGTTTCGGGAAATTGGTAAAGTAAATTATGAAATTAGACAACCCGATCGCCAAAATAAAACCGAAATTTATCATATCAATTTGCTAAAACCCTGGAATGAAAGGGAGGTCCTATTTGTAGCCGGTGACAGTTTGGAAGAGGATTTTGGTCCCACTGTCAATCCACCAGCTACAACTCATATTCCGATGGGGGAACAGTTACTTCCGGATCAGAAACGGGAGCTCTACCAGTTGGTGGAAAGGTTTAATGATGTTTTCTCTGACTTGCCCGGCAGAACTAATGTTATTTCTCATGCCATTATTACTCCACCAGGGGTCAGGGTCCGGGAGAGACCGTACCGGATCCCAGAGAGTCGCAGAGTTCCTGTTCGCAAGGAGGTGGAGGATATGCTCGAGCTTGGAGTCATTGAACCTTCCCGGAGCGAGTGGTGCAGTCCTATCGTGATGGTGGGCAAGAAGGACGGCTCTACTCGGTTCTGTGTGGACTTTCGAAAGGTTAATGCCATCTCCAAGTTAGATGCGTATCCAATGCCCCGGGTGGATGAGCTCCTTGACCGACTGGGTAAGGCGCAGTTGATTTCGACCTTGGACCTGACGAAGGGATATTGGCAGATTCCACTGACTCAGAGCTCAAGAGAAAACTGCTTTCTCTACCCCAGATGGCTTGTTCCATTTCCGGACCATGCCCTTCGGGTTGCATGGAGCTCCCGCCACCTTTCAGAGACTGATGGACCAGGTCTTAGCTCCCCATCATCAGTATGCCGCCGTACATTGGCGATGTGGTGATTTTTAGCTCCACCTGGAAGGAGCATATTGTTAGAATTTCAGCCGTCCTCCAGTCTCTGAGGGAGGCGGGGCTAACAGCCAAGCTGGGCAAGTGTGCATTTGGCAAACAGGAGACCCAATATCTTGGCTACATTATGGGTAATGGCCGGGTGAGGCCGATCGCCTCCAAAGTCCAGGCGCTGGTGGAGACGGCGATCCCGAGAACCAAGTCACAGGTGAGATCACTACTGGGGCTAGCCGGCTATTACCGCCGATTTATCCCAGAGTATGCCACCATAGTTAACCCCCTGGTAGATCTCACCCGAAAGGCTGCGCCAAAAATAGTTAAATGGACAGGGCAGTGTCAGGAAGCATTTGATTTGATTAAGAAGCGACTCTGTCAAGCTCCCGCTCTGATTTCACCAGATTTATTTGAGCAAAAAAAATGGCTCCTAGGGAGATTAACTACTCCGTCATTGAGAAGGAGTGTTTAGCCATCAAATGGGCTACTCACGCTCTTCGCTATTACCTGTTGGGGCGTTCTTTCTCTCTTATCACTGATCATGCTCCTTTAAGGTGGTTACATATGATGAAGGACAATAACGCTCGGATAACTCGGTGGTATCTGGCGCTGCAACCCTTCCACTATACTGTGAAACATCGTGCGGGTAAGGAGCATCAAACGCATGATTTTTTTCAAGGGAGGGGGACCATTGGGGAATGTAGAGTTGGCAGAGTGTTCCTTCGGCATCACTCTGAGGGGTGAGATATGTGATAGCGAGAGAAAGGATCGATGCTGTAAATCTCCTCCTGATTAGAAAGGGCGCTGTGTAAGGGGAAGGTAAGCTGCCTCCTAGATCTACTACCTCGGTGGTAGCTGGAAACCGGAAGGTAACCATATTAGGAGGGGCGTAGCTGCAAGTACTCAGGACGATTCCATTGCAGTCAGCTGCGGGCAGCCCTCTATTGGAGAAACCAGGCGACTCGTTGACTGCAGGGAGGAGTTTGCTGGGTACAAAGGGGAAGCAGCTACGTCAAAACCTCCCCTTGCGCTGAGGTAATGAGCGACCGGCGGAGCCGATGTTTGTTTTGTGTGTATTACATGTTGTTGTTTTGTCTGTAAATAGAGGAGCCGGAGGGCGGGAGGCTGTAGCCAGCGAGCCAGCACTTACCCCAGAGCACGCCCTCACCACAGAGCACAACACAGCACAGCGCCGCACCACGATCCACCGAGGAGAAGAGCACAGTTTCGTGCATGGAGGATTGTGGTTTAAGGAGTGCCTTTTTGTTTACTTTTTGAGTCGGGACTTGTTTTGTTTTACCCCAATATCATTGCTGATAGCGGGGTATATTATTATTTTTCATTTTGGATTATTTTGTAATATTTTTGTTAATAATTAAAAAGGATTATTCTTTGGGAGACAACGGTCTGGACATTCCACATCCTTTGCACTGCACCATTCATCCTGTCACAGAGGGGTATTGGGGTATATGAAGGTATTGAAGGGTTATTGGGGTATATGAAGATATTGGAGGGGTTTTGGAGGGTTATTGGGGTATATGAAGGTATTGGAGGGGTATTGGAGGGTTATTGGGGTATATGAAGGTATTGGAGGGTTATTGTATATGAAGGTATTGGAGGGTTATTGGGGTATATGAAGGTATTGGAGGGTTATTGGGGTATATGAAGGTATTGGAGGTGTATTGGAAGGTTATTGGGGTATATGAAGATATTGGAGTGTTATTGGGTTATATGAAGGTATTGGAGGGTTATTGGGGTATATGAAGGTATTGGAGGGTTATTGGTGTATATGAAGGTATTGGAGGGTTATTGGGGTATATGAAGGTATTGGAGGGTTATTGGTGTATATGAAGGTATTGGAGTGTTGTTGGGGTATATGAAGGTATTGGAGGTTTATTGGGGTATATGAAGATATTGGAGGGTTCTTGGGTTATATGAAGGTATTGGAGGGTTATTGGGGTATATGAAGATATTGGAGTGTTATTGGGTTATATGAAGGTATTGGAGGGTTATTGGGGTACATGAAGGTATTGGAAGGTTATTGGGGTATATGAAGATATTGGAGGGGTTTTGGAAGGTTATTGGGGTATATGAAGGTATTGGAGGGTTATTGGGGTATATGAAGGTATTGGAGGGTTATTGGTGTATATGAAGGTATTGGAGGGTTATTGGGCTATATGAAGGTATTGGAGGGTTATTGGGTTATATGAAGTTATTGGAGGGTTATTGGGGTGTATGAAGGTATTGGAAGGTTATTGGGGTATATGAAGGTATTGGAGGGGTATTGGAGGGTTATTGGGGTATATGACGGTATTGGAGGGTTACTGGGTTATATGAAGGTATTAGAGGGTTATTGGGTTATATGAAGGTATTGGAGGGTTATTGGTGTATATGAAGGTATTGGAGGGTTGCTGGGGTATATGAAGGTATTGGAGGGTTATCGGGTTATATTAAGGTATTGGAGGTGTATTGGAGGGTTATTGGGGTATATGAAGGTATTGGAGGGTTATTGGGGTATATGAAGGTATTGGAGGGTGTGGAAGGGTGAGGGTATTCACTGACACGGGAGACAGAAGATTTTATTTGCAAAGCACCGCACTGGTGCCCAGATTTATTTATTTTTCTTATTTAGTTTAGCCCGCAGAGGGCGCTGTTGTCCGTGGTCTGGATACTGCTGACAGTAAACCAGGACCACGGGGTTACCAACACAGGTATCCCAATCCGTGCACCTTCAAGTGCTCAAAATAATAATGAAAACAGAAGGCGAAAGAAAAAGGGAAAATAAAAACACAGTAATAAAACTACAAACAAAAGTGCTGCTTATGCAGTGCCCCCACTGCTGCTAAGTCTGTCAGCACGGGTCTCCGCCCTACACTCAGTTGTGCCTATACACTGGGGTTGGCCAGGGTTCCCCGTACCTCTACACACGTCCCCTCGGGTGCGTATTTATTTATTCAGGAAAGGCTGCCCCTCAGCCGGGCTCGCCTGCTCCTTGTTTCACTCTGGCCTCTTCTGCCAGCGACACTGTATTTCCCCAACACGGCTACCGAATGCACAACCAAGCCAGATCTTATGGGCGAGCAGTCTCCCAGGCCCGCCCTCAGCCACTCAGAGAAAGGAAAGCACACACACCCTCTTCCCCACCTCTCCCTGTCATCGCCATGACTGACATGCGAGTCCCACGATACCGCTGCCCTCTACCTGCAGTAATACGGATGTGCCAAATAGTCAGTCCAGAACTCCCCTGTTACACATCCTCCCCGTCAGAATGGCACCACCGGTCCATTCGAAAATCCTACAACGCCATGCCTTCCCGAGAGAAAAAATCTGCGTTTTGATGCAGTTTCCCTGCTCTGTGGACTACCCTGAAGGCATAGGGCTGCAGGGCCAAGTACCACCGCGTGATTCTGGCGTTGTTATCTGGTGAAGCCATGCTAAGGGGGCATGATCCGTAATCAGGGTGAAGTGTCGCCCCAGGAGGTAGTACCGGAGTGACTCGACTGCCCATTTTATTGCGAGACACTCCTTCTCAATGGTACTATAGTTTTTCTCGCGGGGAAGGAGCTTCCTGTTGATATACAGGACCGGGTGCTCGCTTCCCCGCACCTCCTGAGACAACACCACCCCGAGACCTGTCTCTGACGCATCCGTCTGCAGGGTGAACCTCCTACTAAAATCAGGACTGCATAGCACTGGCTTGCTACACAGCCTTCGCTTCAAGGCGAGAAAGGCTCTCTGGCACGGCTCCGTCCACTGAACCGTATTTGGGGCAGCCTTCCTGGCGAGGTCTGTCAAAGGAGCAGCGAGCGTGGCGAAGCTCGGGATGAACTTCCTGTAATAGCCTGCTAGTCCCAAGAAAGAGCGCACCTGGGTTTTGGTTGTAGGGACCGGCCAGTCAGCCAAGGCTTTCACCTTAGCAATCAGCGGTCTGATCTGGCCACTCCCTACTCGATACCCCAAATACTCCGACTCACTCTTCCCAATGGCACATTTCTTTGGATTAGCAGTGAGCCCAGCCTCCTGCAAGGATTGCAGTACCGCCGCTACCTTATACAGATGACTCGGCCGATCCACACTGTGGATAACCACGTTATCTATGTAAGCAGCGGCGTACTGCCGATGGGGCCGCAAAATGCGATCCATCATCCGCTGGAAAGTGGCTGGTGCTCCGTGCAACCCAAAGGGCATGGTCCTAAATTGGTACAACCCGAAGGGAGTCGAAAACTCCGTCCTCTCTCTGGACTCTGGGGTCAGGGGTATCTGCCAGTACCCCTTCGTTAAATCCAGTGTTGTCATAAAATGAGCCGTGCCAAGACGCTCCAGCAACTCATCTACCCGGGGCATGGGATAAGCGTCAAACTTCGATTTTTCATTAACTCGCCTGAAGTCAATGCAAAATCGAGTTGACCCGTCTGGCTTATCCACTAAAACAATCAGACTGTTCCACTCACTTTGGGACTCCTCTGTTACCCCCAGTCTGAGCATCTCGTCAATCTCCACCTTTACTACCTGCCTTTTGCGCTCAGGTATGCTTTACTGCCTCTGGCGAACTAGCGCCCCCGGCTCAATCTCAATGTGATGATGGGCTACTCGAGTCTGTCCCGGGACGGGAGAAAACACATCAGGAAATTCCGCCACCAGCGCCCGAGCCTGATATTTCTGTGTTGGTGTCAGATTATCTGCAATCTGTACCGACCCCTGTTTCGCCAACACAGAAAGATCAGGTCCCAGGTCGGTGACGTCATCTGCTTGCGCCGCTAACAAAGCCTCCTGCTGTAACCAAGGCTTCAACAGGTTTACATGGTAAATGTGCTTTTCTCTCCGTCGCTCCGGCTGGCAGATCTCATAATCCACCGTCCCAACCTGGCGTGTAACCTCAAACGGTCCTTGCCACTTCGCCAGAAGTTTGGACTCAGAGCTGGGTAACAACAGAAGCACCTTATCCCCGGCTGAAACATGCGCAACCGGGCCCCCCTGTTATATTGGGTCTCCTGTCTGTGCTGAGCCTGCTGCAAATTGTCATATGCCCATTTTCCCACAGACTCAAGACGTTTGTGCAGGTCCAACACATACCGGACAGTATTGGTTGAATTGTCCTGCTGTTCCTCCCACATCTCTCTGACCAGATCGAGCACACCCCTGGGTCTCCGACCATACAGCAACTCGAATGGCAAAAAACCCGTGAAAGCCTGGGGTACCTCTCTGATAGCAAAGAGAATGGGAGGAATCAGCTGGTCCCAGTAACGCACGTCACTACTAATAAATCTGCGCAACATGTTTTTGAGGGTCTTATTAAAAAGCTCCACAAGACCATCAGTCTGGGAGTGAAAAACCGAGGTCCTAATGGTCTTAATCCCCAAAAGTTTACATGTTCCGCGGACTAGCCGGGACATAAAATTGGTGCCTTGGTCGGTCAGCATTTCCTTGGGGATCCCCACCCGGGAGAAAACCTTCACGAGCTCGTTGGCAACAGATTTAGCAGACGCAGATCGGAGGGGAATGGCCTCTGGATAAAGCGTAGCATAATCCAAAATGACCAATAGGTGTGTGTATCCCGCCGCACTCCTTTCTAAGGGTCCCACTATATCTACTCCAATATGCTCAAATGGAGCTTCCACTAGGAGCCATGGCACCAGTGGAGCTCGTGGGATGGCTCTAGGGCTAGCTTTCTGACACTCCCCACAGCGTTTGCAAAAACATCTGACGTCACCATCCAACCCCAGCCAATAGAACCGTGTCACGAGCCTCGCTTTAGTCTTGTCCTTTCCCAAATGACCAGACAGGGGAATAGCGTGAGTAAGCTGCAGCAAATCCTCTTTAAAGGGCTGAGGAATGAGCAACTGGTGACGAACTTCCCCCGTCTGGGGTAATTTTTCAACACGGTACAAAAGGTCTCGATCAATTTCAAAGTGAGGGTACGTGGCGGCGCATCTGGGCTCGACCACACGACCATTAACCACCGATGCTTGGTCAAAGAGCCTGCTCAGCATGTTGTCACGCCCTTGCTCGAGTCGGAAGTCACGGGAACGAGCTAAAAAATCAGCTCCCATGGCTTCCCATGGGATCAGGTCAGTCCTGAGCGGAGGCAGCAGAGCCAGACCCCTGCGCTGACTCCGCGGCCTCCCCCCCAGTCTCTTCACCAATCGCCCCCACCTGATACTTCTCGGACTCCCTCCATTGCCAGCCCTCATTCTTAGCGGCCCGGCGTTCCCATTTAGTTTTGCGGGGTCTAAATCTGTGGCAATAGCAATCCGGGTCATGAAAGGAAAAGATCTCGCCAATTACTTCCTCTTTCTTAGCCAATAAGGAGGACGGGGCCGTTACAGCAGCCAACCAATTTTTAAACTGCTCGCAGTCCCGTCCCAGAACTACCGGTACCGGCAATCGAGGACACAAACCCAATTGTACTCGCGTCACCTGCTGGCCAATTTTCAGATTTACATACATTTTGGGATAAGTGCGCACATCCCCATGAATACATTTTATTTGCACCTGTCCCGTTATTTGTTTATGCCCCAGTGAGATTAAGCTCTCTTGTATCAGGGACTGACTACACCCTGAATCTAAGAGAGCCTGGGTTTGTGTATAATCCACTGACACAGGAATCACAAAACCCGTCTGCTGGAGTGACTGATGGAATGGAACAGTCTTACCTGGTCGAACGACGTCACATCCCATAGCGGGGCAATCCCGGTCGATGTGGCTCACCTCCCAGCTTGTTCCACACATCAGTGAACTGTTTTCTCGCCAGGAAGCTTCAGCAGGAGGTTGAAACACAGGATCCATCAAAGGGGCTCGACGGGAGGGTGGCCGCGCGAGACCCCGGTCCAACACCGCAGCAGCCCGTGGGTGACCCCACTCTGCCCCAGTTCTCGGGACGGGAGCTCCCACCGCCACACTGCTACCCCTCCCCCCCAGTCCCTTCGCCCTCCCTGGGGCCAGTAGAGGGGGTGATGCTGGTGTAGCGCGGTTTCCAGGCAGTTTAGCCGGCGTTGGTTCCGCTGCCTAGTACTGCTCTGCCAGTTGGATCACCAACTCTAAGGTGGCGGGTGCCTGCCATTGCACCCACACCCGCTGTTCCGGAGGCAAGCACTGCAGGAACCGCTCGGCCACCACTACCTCCACCAGCCTGGCAGTGGTGGTGGCTCCCAGGTTCAACCATCCCGTCGTAATCCTGCAACCGGTGCGCGATGGCCCTGGGGTGTTCCCCCAGAAAAGCTCTCCTCCGGAATCTGCGGTGGTAGCCCTCTAGAGTAGCACCCAGCGGTTGAGAATGGCAGTTTTAACGTGGGTACTCCATCCTTGCCACCGATCCAGGGTGCTCGCCGCCACCTGCGCCTCCCCCGTCAGCTGGGGCAGGAGGTAGCTAGCCCAATGCTCTCGGGCCCATCCGGCAGAAATCGCCATCCCCTCGAATACTTCGAGGTAAGCGTCCGGCCGATCCTCTGCCGTCATTTTTGTTGGCCGCTGTAGCATTGGGTCGGGCGCAGCAGCTCTTATACTCCCCTGCCCTATCTCAGTCAGGGTTTGGCGCAGGAGGTCCATTATGGCGGCGAATTGCTGCGGGTCCATTCTGACTCCCTTGGCTATTGCACTGCTTGGTTTGGGCAGTGCCAGTGAATCCCACTTCTGACACCACTTGTGGAAGGGTGAGGGTATTCACTGACACGGGAGACAGAAGATTTTACTTGCAAAACACCGCACAGGTGCCCAGATTTATTTATTTTTCTTATTTAGTTTAGCCCGCAGAGGGCGCTGTTGTCCGTGGTCTGGATACTGCTGACAGTAAACCAGGACCACGGGGTTACCAACACAGGTATCCCAATCCGTGCACCTTCAAGTGCTCAAAGTAATAATGAAAACAGAAGGTGAAAGAAAAAGGGAAAATAAAAACACAGTAATAAAACTACAAACAAAAGTGCTGCTTATGCAGTGCCCCCACTGCAGCTAAGCCTGTCAGCACGGGTCTCCGTCCTACACTCAGTTGTGCCTATACACTGGGGTTAGCCAGGGTTCCCCGTACCTCTACACACGTCCCCTCGGGTACGTATTTATTTATTCAGGAAAGGCTGCCCCCTCAGCCGGGCTCGCCTGCTCCTTGTTTCACTCTGGCCTCTTCTGCCAGCGACACTGTATTTCCCCCAACACGGCCACCCGAATGCACAATCAAGCCAGATCTTATGGGCCGACCAGTCTCCCAAGGCCCGCCCCTCAGCCACTCAGAGAGAGGGAAAGCACACACACCCTCTTCCCCACCTCTCCGTGTCATCGCCATGACTGACAGGCGGGTCCCACGATACCGCTGCCCTCTACCTGCAGTAATACAGATGTGCCAAATAGTCAGTCCAGATCTCCCCTGTTACAGAGGGTTATTGGGGTATATGAAGTTATTGGGGTATATGAAGGTATTGGAGGGTTGTTGGGGTATATGAAGGTATTGGAGGGTTATTGGGTTATATGAAGGTATTGGAGGGGTATTGGAGGGTTATTGGGGTATATGAAGGTATTGGAGGGTTATTGGGTTATATGAAGGTATTGGAGGGGTATTGGAGGGTTATTGGGTTATATGAAGGTATTGGAGGGTTATTGGGGTATATGAAGGCATTGGAGGGTTATTGGGGTGTATGAAGGTATTGGAGGGTTATTGGGGTGTATGAAGGTATTGGAGGGGTATTGGAGGGTTATTGGGGTATATGAAGGTATTGGAGTTGTTGGTGTATATGAAGGTATTGGAGGGTTATTGGGGTATATGAAGGTATTGGAGGGCTATTGGGGTGTATGAAGGTATTGGAGGGTTATTGGGGTATATGAAGGTATTGGAGGGTTATTGGGGTATATGTATATTTCATGTGTTCAGCCCCTTCTACAGAATGTCTGCTCAGTGTAGCAGACTGCTAGCACAGTGGAAGCACAGTGAAACCATAACAGAGGTTTAGTTGATTACATGTGCCAGAAGTAAATAGAGAAGAGAATTGTATTTCTGTGTAATTGGTCAGGTGAGGGGTACGATCTCAGACAAATGCTGACGGCACCATTTTAATACATTTGTTCCGCTTCATGTTGTTATGCTCAGGTAAAGGATAAATAACTGACACCTGGATAATAAGCAAATATATAAGTCCATTTCCAACACCTAAAGTACAATGTCCCTATAAACTTTTAAGAACATAACATTTGCAAATGAGGGGAGGCCATTCGGCCCATCTAAGCTCACCCGGTTCCAAGTAGCTGATTGGGAGGCTGTGTGGTCCAGTGGTTAAAGAAAAGGGCTTGTAACCAGGCGGTCCCCGGTTCAAATCCCACCTCAGTCACTGACTCATTGTGTGACCCTGAGCAAGTCATTTAACCTCCTTGTGCTCCGTCTTTCGGGTGAGACGTAATTGTAAGTGACTCTGCAGCTGATGCATAGTTCACACACCCTAGTCTCTGTAAGTCGCCTTGGATAAAGGCGTCTGCTAAATAAAATTTAATTTATATAGAGGCTGCTGACATATTAAGTTACAGTAACATCTTGTTAAACATTCTTTTTCTTAATTTTGTTTAGATAAATACACCCACATAATTGATGGCACCTCTAAATATGATTACTTCCATGAGCTTTACTAAAATGCTGTTAGGTGGGTGTTCTGACAGACATTGCTAGACAGGATTTGGAACAGTGAACCATGTTCTTTGAGTTTGACTCTTAACCAGAGTTTGGTTCAAATTAAGTAAAATACAGTTTTTACTGTTCATCACTTGTTGCAGTCATATATGGTAACCAGTTGGGACAAATATAATCTGCTAATGTGTTTGTTTTATTTTTACAAAATAAGAAATGCATTTATTATTTGCCACATTTTAAGTCCCAAAGGACAATTGCAAATAAGGACTTCTTTTTGTCTCCCAGCTGGCTTGAAAAACTACATTTCTGAAACACTCTTGTTGATTGTTGACATCATGTCTTTCACAGAAAGTAATCCTCTTTCTGCCACTCTTTATGTAGCTTATTCTCCATTTTGGCAAGACTCTCTTGCTTTCACATTAGTTCTATTGAAAAAACTGCAAACGGTAACTTTGAGCGGAGATTTGAAGATGTCCTACCATTGGGTTCAGAAATCTCAGAACTTTCATCCACCAATCAGGAAGCAGCATTGCAGGGTACTGCCACACAGAGGTTGACAGCATAACTTTCAGATATAATGTCTAGCTTTAAAAAACAAACAAACAGGAGAACAAAACAAGTTAAATGTAACTAAACCTGTTAGAGATTTAAGTGTTTAAATATATAAAAATAAAAGCATTGTTTACAGTTTCTGGAAGCAGTACGCTGGTATAGGATAACTGGCTCCAGGCTATTAAGTTTCATATTTATTTAATAAGTGACATGTGAAGCACAGAGCTTGCCAATGGAACAAGGGATACATGTAAATGAGTACTTTTGCTTTAAATACTGACCCTTTGAGTCTTTTACTTTATTGTGTAATAAAGAAAACATTTGGGATTCTACCATTGGCTCTGACAGGGTGTAAATCTTATTAAAACAGTGTTAGGCTGCAAGACTGGTTAATAATATTATTTTGAAATGTTACTATACATTGTTTTTGTATTAATGTGTTTTTGTATAAAGGTTAACATCTTCATGGTTGTGTAAATAAAAGGCAAAAAATGCCTGGTCTTCAATGAGTCCAGCAATTCCAGGCTTTTTATTGTTTTTTTAATTGCTCTGTATCCATTTTGTGTTTAATATTAACACAAATGCCATTATTTTTTTTATATAAATACATGTACTTAGATGACTATATGCATATATCTGTATTGTGTAAAAGCATATATAAATAAAATGAGCCATTCTATTGGACTGGAGAATTTGCAATACTGTTCCTATATTTAAAAAGGAGATCAATGTTACCCTGGGAACTTAAGACCTAGAAGTTTAACATCAATCAATCACAGGTAAAATCATGGAAACAGCAAGAAGAATATTTATACTGTATATTATAGTAACAACATTATAGGAAGGGCAGATCTTGTTTAACTAATTTACTAGATTTCTTTCAGGGGGTGACTACTAGAACCGACAAGTACAGAGCATATAAGGGTTACAATCTCGCACCTTCAGTTACAATGGGATGGGGGCATCATGAACACACTATGATAAAAACTGACTCTCCCTGACACTGGTGTGTGAGAATTGTCATGTACAATAAAGTGTCTTCCATTGGAAAGCACAGATGGGTTTCTTTCTTCCTTTAGTCAATTAAGCAGAGTGTGTAATTACTTTGCATCGCTGTGTCTCATTATCTCATTACTGAAAACATGCTTTTCTCTGATGAGTATAAACAGCGAAGAATGAAACTGTCAGACCAAGAGGTTCTGCAAAACATTTCATGCTTTAAAATGACATTCACCATGGTTATTATTTCAGCAATACATTGTCTACATTCCTGATGGAACGTTACACACGGGCTGTTTCTCTCTTGTCACGGGTGACTGAAATGGTGTTTTGTATTCCTTTGTGTGGATTATTAGTTGTGTTTTTTTGGCATTATGGATTTATTATTTCACTCTTTTTGTAAAAGGATATTTGTTTGATTGTGTGCACACATTATGATTTCTTTGGAATGTCACTGTTTTCACTCGAACACGTCGCTTGGAGAATTGCTTAGCAATAGACACTACTGACCTGTCCCAGATTGTCCACAGGTGTGCCCAATAGAGCCACCGTATGTAAGTCAGGCTTCAAAAGAAAGGAGAAGAGCAGCAGTGGCGGCGGTCGAGGAAGAAGAGAAGGAGAGAACAACAATGACCCTGCATACATCGACCGAAAGAGGAGCCAATACCGAAGACGTGAACCCGGGGTTTGCAATGGAGTTGGGAAGACGGCAGCAGTACTCAGAGGGCGAGAGAGACGTGAGGGAAGCAGCTGATATTATAACAATCTGAGCGCCGGTGGAAAGCAGGTGTTTTGGATTGTCCGAGAACAACTGGAACACCAAGTGCTTGCGAGTTATGTAAACAGAATTTATAGTGCACTCATTGTATTAGAAAAATTAGCCTACACTGCTTGCTTGCTTGCTGCATATATATATATATATATATATATATATATATATATATATATATTGTAACAACTTCATAGGCTGTGTAGAATATGCATACAGTACTTTGTAGCAGGACAGTATGTAAACAGAGACAAAATACTGTGAAGTTAATTCCAAACAGGGCGGTACCTGTTAGTGCTTTATTTACATGTCCATCCAGCATAGAATAGTCGGTGAAACAGGCAAAGGTTCATACACAATCCAGGGTTTTCAAAACAGTCCAGGTATAAAGCACAAAGAAGGCAGTCAAACAATCCAAGGTCAATAACAAGTAATCCAACAATCCCAGTACTCACTTCCTGTAGCATACCGCTTTCCCCACTCTTCTCACTGGTACTTGCCTGGACCAGCCCTTTTATCCCCCTGGGAACGCCCTTTTTGATGATGTGGCATTAAAACAGGTCACTTCCGGTTCGGCAGCCATCTTGCTTCCGGTATGACTGAAGCAAGAATTTGCCATCAAGACTGCCCTAATGTATCTCCCATTTCGCATCAATCCCCTCGTTTTATCACTATATATACAGTATATATATGCATTCTACAGGATAGTAATTTTTGTAATTTTTGCTTGTCGCATGTTTACTATAGGAACAGATATATAGTATTAGACAAAGTATTATAAGACTGACTGTTTGCTGCACTTTGCCTTTTTTGTATCAGTATTGCTACTAATTGTTCTATTAGTGGCTGTTTTAGTTATTTTATTACAGTAGTTGGCTAACTGAAGATTTCAGGTGCTTTTAAATTGTCTACTATAGTTCTTCTATAGTACTTTACTATACTTCTGAGGTACTTTAGCACCCTTATGGTAATTGCATAATATGTGTGCTCTATAGAGAATACAACAGTTTTAGTTATTTGCCAAATAGAAGGGATTGCTTAAATGGGAATTAAGTACAATGAATAACAGTAATTAGGATTTTAACTGCACTATTTTGCCTTGACTATTTTGAACCAGAACACTCCAGCCTCTTGAACACGGGGCGGGGCAGTGCTGTGACTCCTGCAGGTGTGCTGCATGACTGGAAGTGCCATTCCTGGAACCAGAGCTCAGTTTGAGTGGACTCTTTGCAGCACGAATCAGAAAGTGACAGAGTGGCGCCCTCGGCTGTGGGTGAGGTGAATTAGGCTACTATTACTAAATTGGGGGTGGATAGTGCAACCACTTCTGCTACTGATGACTTGGCCAGGGGAAACGTGAAAACAGAATGTTTAGCAAATTTGTAAACCTATTTTAATAGATAGAGTTAATATTTTTTCTGTAATAAAAATAGTAGGGCTTGTGCAATAAACATTTTATTCAATACTTACCTGGTTGTCCTGTCTGGTGTGTCCTGCTGCTGTCCCCCCACTGTGGATGCCTCAGACCTGTGTGACCAAAGATATAGAAGTAAAACAAGATTTTAAATATGGTCCTGTTGCCATGGGCACAGGACTGGAGTAGTCGGACTACAATTTATAGCACTCAAGGGTATTGGGCCGCATCACCTGATTTGTGGGCGGGCTGCGACACTAGTTAATGTCTGTGTGCTTCTTAGTTTAGTAAGCCTGGTGGGATGTTACACGCGGGCTGTTTCTCTCCGGTTCATGTATGTGTGCTTCTTTGTTTAGTTATCATGGATGGTAAATCTTGGGATTGAGGTTAGAATCCTGTCAGAGGTTGTAACAGGGTGATATTACATACGTGGGTCGTCACTGAATAATAATGAGGCAGACACACAGCATTGGGTGTTAACACGCTGCACAGGCACGCAGCTTTAATTCAATACAAGTGTTGACACTAAGGTACAAACAATGGTAGCCCTAGTGTCACATTTAAAGCTAAAAATAGTTTTACCACACAAGGCGAGCGCGAGCCTCACTAAACGAGACGTCCCGCTCCAGGAACCTACTACACTACGCAAACCCTCTCTATACTATTTGGGATCAACATCCCCTAAACTGACCTACTGCTGATGCTCCCGAAGTCCCGGCTTCCCAGGGACTCCGGGTCGTTGTGACGGTCCTGGCTGAGTACAGCCTTCACAGGTGCCGTCTTGCAGTTGAAGGGCTCTGTAGTAATTAATCCTGTGGCGCGGACACTCTCCTCCTTGATGTAAACAAAGCTCCCCTCTGTGTAGCATTGTGGTGCAGTCGCCTGCAGCTGTGGCACAGACACCGTTTGAGCTACCCGCAGCCTCCCCGGGCACGCTAATCCAGATCTCCCGATCGGCTCAGCGACAGACGAGCCTGTCTGCTCAATTGGTTGCCTAGCAACAAGTCTCCTGTTATGCGTCCCAGCTGCACACATCCACGCAAGAACCAGCAACCGGGCCCTCCCTGTCACAGAGGTGAATACATCAAAGCTCTCAATACTCGCAGATATGAACTAGTCATGCCTTTGAAACTGGAGTCCGGCAAGCAAAACCATAAAGTTTAAAACAACTAGGGATATGGAATGATTTCATGCATGCCTTGCACAAAAATGGCAAGGTTATCCTTACCTATACTTAAATGTACATTTTATCCTAGTGTAGCGCCTCCTAGGTACAGCAGGCTACAGTAAGCATCGTGGGGTTCAGACAAGTAGCTCTGCTATGCCAATGCTCTTATTAACAATGCACACAGTCTTGTTAAATAGTTTCTTTCAGTGGTAAGAAATGGAGGAATAACCAGTGAAGAAATGACACAGACAAGAATAAAAGTCAACATGTTTATTTGAACACAGACTCCAGAAGGGTCAATCCAAGCAGGATACGATTTATATTAACAGCTAATTAATTATTATTATTTGTTTATTTAGCAGACGCCTTTATCCAAGGTGACTTACAGAGACTAGGGTGTGTGAACTATGCATCAGCTGCAGAGTCACTTACAATTACGTCTCACCCGAAAGACGAAGCACAAGGAGGTTAAGAGACTTGCTCAGGGGCACACAATGAGTCAGTGGCTGAGGGGGGATTTGAACCAGGGACCTTCTGGTTACAAGCCCTTTTCTTTAACCACTGGACCACACAGCCTCCTTATAATTAATACAAGCAATTGTCCACACAGAGGAATTTGAGAGATGTGGTGGGTGGAATATCGCTGGTGTTGATTGAGTAGTACCAGTTTGAGAACGGATCCTTATCAGGGTCTGTTGTTCAAAGTTCATGTGTGGCTGGTTGGGTTACCATGGTTAACTGAGTTTTCGGTTGCTCAGCATGCCGTTGATGAACCTGATGGTAGTTCGGCACTTGAGGACTGTTGACAGCTTCAGTAGCAGGCCTCTGCGCCATAAAGCATCATAAGCAGAAGAAAGGTCAACGAAAACAAGAACTGTTTTCAAGTTACGTTGGAAGCTGGTTTCTATATTATTATTTTTATTATTAATTTATTTGGCAGACGTCTTTATCCAAGGCGACTTCCAGGTATTACAGGGCAGTAAAGGGTTACAATGCAAGATGATATATTTAAATACAGTATAGTTTACAGTAAGTGCAATAATACCAATAGAATACAATATGAAATAGGATGCAACAAGTTAGGACAACAACGTGTTATATCTACAATGACAAAGTGGTGCAATAATACATTATCTGAGGATCCAGTAATATGGTTCTTAGGTCAGACAAATTCAGTGCATACTAGGAGGGGTAGATCAAGAGAGTGCAGTCTAACCAGTATATATAGCCTGTCAAGGCCAGAACCTGATCACAGTTACGACCGGCACTGAAACCTGCTTGCTCTTTGGGGATCACTTGCTCCAGGATCAGCTTATGTTTTCCCAGAGAAGTCGCTCCATCAGGTGGAGAAAGTGCTGAGACGGGATATTGGCCAGTAGATTTTGGGGTCGTCGACTACATTGGTAGTCTTGTAATCTTCCATTCTTTGTGTATTTTGCCAGAACTGTGAATGTTGGTAAAAACGTCTGCCAGGTCTGGATTGTTGTCGGCTTTGTACTGCTGGAACAGTGCTTCGCTTTGAGGTGACCAGCAAGGGGTGTAAAACTGGTATTGGCGGTTGTTTTAGTTGGGATCTGGCAAATGGTTTTCTCGACAGTTGTCGCATAACCAGACCAATCTGCAGATTGAAGGTTCCAGAGGGCTTTGGTGGTGATCTGATGACCGTGATTTGTAGGCCGATGTGCACCACTTCTTGTCGATCTTGACTGTGAGAAAAATCGTGTAGGACTAACCTCGAAGATGGTACTGGGAGGCAGCTATCAAGCAGTCACTTAGCAGTTAAAGGCTTTAGGTTTCGCTGTGGCTGTGAAAAGAGGTCCCCTGCTTCAATTCATGCTGTGATAATAGTTTTTTTTTTCTTGGCTCACAGAACTAGATCTCCTACTCCAACATCAATTGTTATTTTCTGCTGAAATGCCTGTGCCTCTAAATAGCATTCACAATATTCATTGAAAAAAGAATCTTGGCATTCAGATAGTTATCATGGCATGGAGCTGTCGGTGTAATGTATTTTATGAAATGCAACAACCAGATAGACCAATGACTTTCACACCAAACACGGCTCTTAGCTGAGTGATTTCCAGTGGTATTTTTAAGTAGGGATGTGCTGAAACACTCATTTTCCAAGTAATTACCTTTTAGAATTTTATTTAAATGGAATAAAATGTGTTAATTACTCAAACAAAACAATGCAGTCCCTCGGTTCTCATTGTTTACACAATTATTGAGTATCACTCAATAAGTGTTATTTAATATAGAACCTGTCGTCATCAATTTTATTTATAAGCATTTATACGTGCTTTCTTTTATGCATTTGATATGATTTTTTTTCCCTTAAAAATGCTTAATCTCTGCAGTGAATTGTGGGATTGAAGTCCTGGGGGTTAAGAGGATTTTTCAATCAGTGGATTTCAAAGAAGTATTTTTTTGGTTTTGCTCAGACAAATACTACAGTGACAATGGGAAACCTGAGCTCCAGTAGACACACATAGAAATCTGATTGAAAATGTAAAACACTGCTAAGAAAGTAAAGGTGCCATCAATACGGCAAGCGCTACCCCAGCTTTACTATTTACAGCCATGGCCAAAAGTTGTGCATCACCCTATAGAATGAAGTAATGATGCTTCATAAAGTCGAATGAAACCTGCTGAATAATGTTACATTAACATATTGAATTAGACTTTTGCAAAATCATTTTGTAGTTTCTTTGTTTACATGATGCTAAATAAAATATCTAAATTATGTTCATGTAGTTATTTTCTTTAATTAGGTCTTTTATTATTATTATTATTTATTTCTTAGCAGACGCCCTTATCCAGGGCGACTTACAATCGTAAGCAAATACATTTCAAGTATCATAGTACAAGTAATAATACAATTAAGAGCAAGATAAATACAATGACTTTGGTTCAAGCAAGTACAAGTGTGACAAAATGCAATTCAATAATACAGCAGATAAGTGTCAGTGATAGTTACATCAGGATATGATTAAATACAAAATACTACAGATTAAACACTTGGCAGATTACAGTACTCTGAAGTACAGGATTAAATGCAGTAAAATAGGGGGCAGATAAGAGCAAGTAAAGCACATTTAAGGAAGGGTGAACAGAGGAGTTCTACAGGTGAGTTCTGAAGAGGTGAGTTTAAGAAGAGGTGAGTCTTGAGGAGGCACCGGAATGTGGTCAGGGACTGGGCAGTCCTGACATCTGGAGGAAGGTCATTCCACCACTGCGGGGCGAGGGCAGGGGAGCATAGAGGAGGTAGAGCCAGTCTTCTAGTGCAGGCGGAGCAGAGAGGTCGAGTGGGGGTGTAGGGAGAGATGAGGGTCTGGAGGTAGCTGGGTGCATCTGTAGGTTAGTACAAGAGTCTTGAACAGGATGCGAGCGGTGATCGGGAGCCAGTGGAGTGAGCGGAGTAGTGGAGTTGCGTGGGAGAAGCGAGGCAGAGAGAACACCAGATGGGCAGCGGAGTTCTGGATGAGCTGGAGCGGACGGGTGGCGGACGCAGGGAGGCCAGCCAGGAGTGAGTTGCAGTAGTCTAGGCGGGAGAGTACCAAGGCCTGGACCAGGAGCTGGGTGGTGTAGTTGGTGGGGAAGGGTGTAGAGAGAGAACAGGAGAGGACCCAAGACTGACCCTTGGGGGACTCCTGTTGAGAGAGGGCGAGGTGTGGAGGTTGCTCCACGCCAGGTTACCTGGTAAGTGCAGTTGGAGAGGTAGGAGGAGAACCAGGCCAGAGCAGTGCCAGAGATTCCCAGGTCAGCGAGAGAGGATAGTAGAATAGAGTGATTGACAGTGTCAAAGGCAGCAGAGAGGTCGAGGAGAATTAGGACAGAGGAGAGAGAGGCAGCTCGGGCAGACTTTAGTGAGTTGGTGACAGACAGGAGGGCGGTTTCAGTGGAGTGAGCAGAGCGGAAGCCAGATTGGAGAGGGTCGAGCAGAGAGTGGTTGGACAGGAAAGCAGAGAGCTGGCGGTGTACAGTCCGCTCGAGGGTTTTGGAGAGGAAGGGTAGGAGGGAGACAGGATGGTAGCTCTGGAGGGAGGTGGGGTCGAGGGTAGGTTTTTTGAGGAGGGAGTTATAGAGGCTTTTTTGAAGGCAGAGGGAAAGAGACCAGAAAGGAGAGAGGTGTTGAGGATGGAGGAGATGAAGCGAAGTAGAGCAGGAGCAGCAGCTTGAAAGAGGTGAGTGGGGAGAGGGTCCAGGGCACACGTGGTGGGTTTGTGACCCTGGAGCAGGGAGGAGACGTCAGAGTCTGAGAGGGGCAAGAAGGTGGAGAAGGAGGGTGAGTTAGTAGGGGATGCAGTGGGTGTAGGGGTTGGAGCAGGAGGGGGTGCGGGGGAGGGAGAGGTGTTAAAGACTTTGCGGATATCTCAGATTTTAGAAGAGAAGAAGGAGGCAAAGTCATCAGGGAAGATAGAGGAGGGAGGAGGAGGGGGGAGGGTTTAAGAGGGAGGAGAAGGTAGAGAATAGTTTACATCGGTTGTTAGTGGAGGCTTGGATTACAGATTGGAAATAAGTACATTTAGCAGAGGAGAGAGTAGAGGAGAAGGAGGAGAGGAGAGTGCGGTAAAGGTCTAGGGCAGCAGGGAGTTTGGTTCTCTTCCATTTCTTTTCAGCAGATCGCAGTGTGATTCTTGTTGAGCGGGCGCAGAGGAGAAACCAGGGTTGGGGAGGGAGGGGCGAGCAGGTCGGGAGGTGAGGGGACAGAAGGAGTCGAGGGAGGAGGTGAGGAAGGAAAAGAGGGTGGAGGTAGCAGAGTCTACGGACAATTGTGAGAAGGAGTCGATAGGAGGGAGGTGAGAGAGAGCAATTGAGGCAAGGACAGAGGGGGAGAGAGAGCGGAGGTTAAGACAAGAGGTGACAGTGGGGGTAGGAGGAGCAGGGAGAGAGGGGAGAGACAGAGTAAAAGAGATGAAATAGTGATCAGAGAGGTCCAGGGGGGTGACAGAGAGGGTGAAGGGGCAGCAGGCCCTTGAGAAGGTGAGGTCCAGTTGACAGCCAGCTTTGTGGGTAGGAGGGGATGGAGAGAGACAGAAGTCGAAGGAGTGAAGGAGAGGGAGGAATCCAGCAGAGTGCCTGGGGTTGGAGAGATGGATATTGAAGTCACCTAACAGGACAGATGGGTTAGACAGAGAGGGGAGGGAGGAGAGTAGATAGTTGAGTTCATCTAGAAAGTGAGCGAGAGGCCCAGGGGGACGGTGCAGTACAATTAGCAGGAGTTGACAGGGAGGTGGCAGAGGAAGAGAAAGATGGGCCCCGGTGCAGGACTATTGTGGGCAATCCTCCCCAAATGTTAATTTAACCCTTATTTATACACATCAAACATACCAAATCAAGTGTTCAGTAATTAACTATATTTAATTGTCAGAATGTTAGCATGTATGAAACAGTACGTAATAAGAACGTTTCCTATTTGCCTACTTTCATTTTATTTTGCATACATCTTTACATCCAGCACTGCACTATTTTTTTTAATCTTAATCACCAATCCTACCAGGATTCTGCAATTCTGCGATCGCAGACATTATTACAGAATTCACAATTCTGCACAGACATTTTATTATTTGTTTATTTAGCAGACGCCTCTATCCAAGGCAACTTACAGAGACTAGTGTGTGTGAACTATGCATCAGCTGCAGAGTCACTTACAATTACGTCTCACCCGAAAGACGGAGCACAAGGAGGTGAAGTGACTTGCTCAGGGTCACACAATGAGTCAGTGGCTGAGGTGGGATTTGAACTGGGGACCTCCTGGTTACAAGCCCTTTTCTTTAGCCACTGGACCACACAGCCAAAACGTTTCCTATGTTTGCAGAAATTGTCTCACGTAGGAAACGTTTTATTATTATTATTATTATTATTATTATTATTATTATTATTATTATTATTATTATTATTTTGAGAAATACAGGCATGATTTGCTGTAGTTTATTTCGGTACCCGCAGCAGCACACAACAGCTTCTGCCTAAACTGCAGGATGAATCGTGCACACAGAATATAACTGCAAATGTCGGGGAGACCGGGGACAGTTATAACACCTTGAATCTCTCCAATCAGAAGCAAGCTAGAGTGCCATCATTCACTCCGTTCAAGTCTCTGTCTGCCTGTGGAAGAGGAGCTCTCTGTGCCAAAGCCCTGAAATAGTATGTATCAAAATTAATTTTTGACCTAGTAGAGCAATTTTTTCCCTCAATTTTCTTTTTGTGATATAAACCTGTGTTATCCAGTTTATGGATCCAGGCTTTTAGTATTCTCATCACTGATCTCTGTACTTATAACTGACACAACTGATTGCTCTTAGTTTTGTTTTTTTCTTGCTGTAACCGGGGGATTAGTAATAGCTCCCAGGGTGGGGGCCAGTTGTAACACATGTTACAATTGACCTCATACACCATTAGCTGAACTATATTTGGGCACATGAATCGTGCACTGAAGGAAACAAAATGTTCATATATCACAATTGTGATTCAGAGTAACTTAATCTTGCTTGAATTTTAGGGTTCACGGGGCGGAGCTATGCCACCTGGTAGTGTTTATTGACAGAGTTAGTGAACATATACACAAGGAGAGAGGGGCTCCGCCTCTTCAAGGCCCAACATTTACTTGATCGATAGACACGATAAACAGGAGGGGGGCCACCGTCTTTGAGGTGACCCGACATACGAGAGGGGCACCGTCTCCGAGGTTACCCGACATACGAAGAGGCTCGCGAACCGGAAAGAAAACATAAAGTTAGTATCTGTTAAAACATGTAATGCGTGGTGTTCCGCCTCTTCAAGCCCAACATAATAGAAGGGGGTTCCGTGGCTGAGGAGACCCGACAAACAGGAGAGGGGCCACCGCCTTTGAGGAGACCCGACAAACATGAGGGATGCCACCGCTTGGGGACCCTCGCATAGAGGCATCAGACCTGAAAGAAGAATCCCAAAAGAAGAATCCCAAAAGAAACATACATGCAGATGGAAGGGTTTGGCCGGGGTCCCTCTGACTCATGGAGAACCCTCCTCTATGAGGTAAATGAAGCGGAGCTTAACAAAGGGTTGGAGAAAGTGGAATCACTAACCCCCAGAGGAGACCGATGCAAAGGCGGTTGAGATGCTAGAGGAGGAGGAGGGAGGAGGAGGAAACGAAAAACACAAGACAGCTAGGTAGAGGTGACTAATGTTTAAATAAGGTAGATTTAATTGATGACAGCAGATGATAGGTTGTTGGTGCCTAGCTCCTCCCCTGAACCCCACCTATAGGTTAACATTTCACGGGCGGAGCTATGCCACCTGGTAGTGTTTATTGACAGAGTTAGTGAACATATACACAAGGAGAGAGGGGCTCCGCCTCTTCAAGGCCCAACATTTACTTGATCGATAGACACGATAAACAGGAGGGGGGCCACCGCCTTTGAGGTGACCCGACATACGAGAGGGGCACCGCCTCCGAGGTTACCCGACATACTAAGAGGCTCGCGAACCGAAAGAAAACATAAAGTTAGTATCTGTTAAAACATGTAATGCGTGGTGTTCCGCCTCTTCAAGCCCAACATAATAGAAGGGGGTTCCGTGGCTGAGGAGACCCGACAAACAGGAGAGGGGCCACCGCCTTTGAGGAGACCCGACAAACATGAGGGATGCCACCGCTTGGGGACCCTCGCATAGAGGCATCAGACCTGAAAGAAGAATCCCAAAAGAAGAATCCCAAAAGAAACATACATGCAGATGGAAGGGTTTGGCCGGGGTCCCTCTGACTCATGGAGAACCCTCCTCTATGAGGTAAATGAAGCGGAGCTTAACAAAGGGTTGGAGAAAGTGGAATCACTAACCCCCAAAAGATGGACCCCGCTCCTCGCTGACGCAACGTGAAGAAGAAAAAGAGAGAACCGCCAATGCATAAGAAAAGAGAAAAGAGAAAACATTTAGACGAAAGAAAACAAACACTTAACGTGACAAAGGGGTTAGTAGACTGTACCCTAATGACTATGTGAAGACCCTCTGCACAGTGGAAAGAAAAACCCCTTTCTTTTAATTTAATTTCTTAGGGGAAATCTTTGGAGGCCCAGGCAGAAAGGTCGTCCCCACTCCGACATACTAGCAATGGACTGATGTGCGGAGGATATTTCAGATGATGAAGAACTAATATAAGTTTCAACTGCTGATGAAGTCCAGCCCCATATTTTTAATTAAATGCTGGTTAATGTTGGCTTTTGCAGCTGAAGTAGCTGCCCCTATTCTAAATGAATGAGGAGTGTAGAATTGCGAAGGAAGACCTGCTCTGGACACCACGGTGGAAAGGTGTGTTGAAAACCAATGCCTTGATACAATGGACCGCTTGAATTGATAAACAAAGGGTCGGAGGATGAAATGGCCTTATGCTCTGCAATGTACTTCAACATGGAAGTGAAGGGACACAGAGGAGAGTTGATCTTAGAAAGCTGAATACATTGTCCTTGCCGCAGTTGATCTGTTTTTGAAATGCTAAGAAATAAGATGAAATGAGAATCTGGGATGAGCTTGAGGTCACTGCAGCGGATACCGAGGGTAGGAAAGCTGGCAATGGAAGGAACTGTATATTCAGAACATCTCAAAACCCAAAAATGCAGATAGACATATGACTTCCATAGTTAAATCATCAAATGGAGAAAAACAGCCATGGCGGAGAATTGAAATCAAGTTACTGAGAATGTCTATTGAAATAGGCAGGCGAGCAGAAGAAGGAGCCGGAGAGCACTTGGAAATTCCTCGTAAAAGGAGACGAACCTCTGGAATTGATAATAGAGTTGGGGAATTGATGGACATCAAGCGAAATTGATGCTGAATTCCTGACAAATATAGTCTGATTGTAGCTGGTGCCAGATGTAGAGAGTCCTTTGCATGCACTATGAACGCCATGATCCAGTCCTGGTTGAATGGAGTAGGATTAATCCTGCTTTGTAAACAGAAAGTTACATAACATGCCCAACCTGTAGAGTATGAGGATCTGGTAGATGGGGCAAGTGCTGATGCCATGTAATCTTGAGCTGAAATAAGAAGTTTATTAATAGTTGGATTTAGTTGAAAATCAGCTGATTGAACTGTGGCGTTGCTGCTGGATATTGCAGAGCTGTAGGCAGCAAACTGTGGAATTTGGAAATCTGTAAACGAGAAAGAGCATCAGCTGCATTATTAAAAATGCCCGGTAGGTGGCGAGCTTGTATTAGGAAATTATTAGAGACTGAAATCCATACTAGCCGACGCAGCAATTGCATGATAAGAGGGAAGAGGAACGACCTTTATTTATAATATGCACTGTGGTTGAATTATCACAGTAAAATAGTATTGATTTCTTAGACCAGAGATGACCCCATAGCTGGGCAGCTGCTACTATTGGGTATATCTCTAGCAGAGCTGTGGATTTTAGATGAGGAGATATGTTCTCGATTTCCTCAGGCCATGTACTGCAAAACCATTGATTGTTAAATAGACCTCCGAATCCCAGAGATGAGGCATCAGTAAATAAAGCCATATCGTGTGGAGCTGACATGAAATCATCATAAAACATAGAGAGACCGCTCCAGTGCTGAATAAGCGCAGACCACATTTTAATGTCTTTCCTAGCTTCTGAAGAGATATTTATATAGGAGTTCAGATTTTTGCTGTTGATGCCAGCGCTAGCAGTCGAGATATAAACGTCCTCCCCTGTGGAATGATACGTATTGCGGTTAAAGTAACCCAGCAATGAAAGCAGTGCTCGTTTTTAATTGTTTTACTGATCTGAAATTCCTGAATGAGATAACGAATATGGTTAAGTTTAGACTCAGGCAGGCTGGCTTCAAACTTTTCTGTATCTAGAATGATTCCAAGGAATTCCAAAGAATGAAGGGGACCGATTGATTTCTCTTCTGAAAGCGAACGCCAACTTCAGAAAATAAGCTTTTAAGATTGGAAATCGCTTCTGCTGGTGCATCTGAAGGAGGAGAAATTACTAAAAATCGTCCAGCAAGTGGAGCAAGAATGGGACATGATAGACATTAAGAAGAATCCAGCATAATGCTTCCGACAGGGTATCAAATATCTTCGGGCTACTGCGGCAGCCGAAAGTCAATTGGGTGGCAAAATAAAACTTTCCTTCCCAGCATATACCAAACAGGTGACGGAGAGAAGGATGGATTGGCATTACTTTAAATGCGCCTGATATATCTGCTTTTGCTAACCAGGAACCACGACCTGCTAATTTAATTGAATGTATTGCATCTGCAATAGTGATGTAATGCAGGGAAAATTGATCTTGGGGAATTAATGAGTTAATGCTGCTGGTGCTTGACCCCGTGGTGCTGATAAATCAATAATGAGACGCTTTTTCCTGACATTTTCCTCGTGGCAATGCCGATAGGATTAATTCTATATATTGGAAAAGGAGGAGCTAGAAATGGACCGACTATAAATCCTTTTTAATTTCTTTCTCGATGAGAGACTGCACTGATTGTGGATCTTGAGTCGCTGAATAAAGATTTTTGCTTTTGAACGAGGAAGAAGGAATTTGAGTAAGACCGGTTGAAAACCATTTTTAATCCGCCTATCAGGTAATTAATTAAGTTACTGTCGGGATGATTCTGTAATTTACTTGATAACGCCGGATGTTTATAGGAGTAAAGACTGTGAGCAACGGGAAAGTCACTTGCGTTTTAAAGGGCAGATTGAATTAGAGTGAGCGCCTCCGCAATTGCTGCACATGTGGATAAAATTGCATTGCCTATTCGAACAGAAGCCAGTATTGAAATTGTTGCAGATTTGTCTTCCTCCTGAAAATCTAATACTGCCTCGTATTTGTCTTTCCTTGTAGACTGATCGAGGGAGCTGAAGAATGTATAGGATTAGGTACTGAAGATCTGTATGAATTAGCGCTAAACTGGGTGCTTTAGAAGTTGATGCAATTGCGGCTTTAGGGCAGAGGGATGTTGTGTGAGCTGTTGAAGCGCAGATCCCACATGCTAGCTCTCAGACCACCAAAAATTCTATTAAATAGATCTGTGTCCGGTTTAGCCCAATTGATGATGTGATTATCTGCTGCCAATATCGCTGCTGCTTTTGCAGAGAATGATTTATGATACTCAAAAACATAGTCCCCCGTATTCTGACAGACAGCTCCACGATATAGTATTCGTAGGAGTCCAATTCAGCTCTGCGGTTAGGATATACCGAGCATAGCACATCTCTGAATATGGAGAACGCAAGGACAAATTCCCTAATGTAAGATTTTTAATCAGTCTGGGATCTCTGGATTTTAGAGTTACTGCCAAATCTCCACAATCCACTACTCTATGATCCAAGAATTCAAGTCGCCATCAATAGAGAAACAAGATTAATGTCCTTACCTTCGAGAATGTTACGCCTGATTCGTGGAGATATAGTGTGACGCCTAGCTGCAGTTGGAGAGGAGGATCCGTATGTAGATGCAGTAGCGAGGTTGAATTGTGGAGGATCTGCTTCGCTGGCTGAAATTGGGGCTGGACCAGAAGAAGCTGTAGGCGGCGCTGCAGTGTTTGATGCTGGAATTAATGACAGCGCTGAAGATTGTTTTCCTGTTCCATAATAGACACCCTTTTATTTAGATCCGATAGTTGAGAACTGACCAAGATAGAGTATCGGAAAATGGCTGCATAAATGATTTTATCTCTTTAAATATTTGCGAATGTTGGATTTCAATGGCTGGCTGCTGATTAGCGGTGCTAGTTGTGGGGGTGGTTAGATCCGAATAGACTGCCTGCTGTCTGTTTTAGGATGCTGAATGGCTGGGCGCTGCTGATTATGTTTTTTCGAGGAAAACTGGTTCTGCTGATACTGAATTGCAATAGAGAATGAAAAGAGACTCTCTATCACTCCCTGCCGGAATCGCATTACCGCTTTTAAGGAGGGTTTTATCAATTTATTCATGGGCCAGTCCTTCCAAAACAATCGATCCGAGGGCGCCCTGAGGCCGAAGTCGCTTGGATCGGCGCAGATTCGATGTTTGGGTGGCAGGAACGGTAGGCAATATTTGAACTGGAACCTGATCGGGAGCCTGATCAGATGTAACTGAAATGCCAGAAGGGGAGAAAAACGGAGACTGGATGGGCCCTGGATTGAAGCTGGAGAAGAATGATCTGGTAATGACAGAAAATCCTGGGAATCCTCTGAACTGATGACAACTGCTGTAAGTACTCCATTATTGAGGTATACAAAAGTTGATGGGTCTTGAAATCGCTTAGGTTTATGCCAAAACGAAAAAACACAAGACAGATAGGTAGAGGTGACTAATGTTTAAATAAGGTAGATTTAATTGATGACAGCAGATGATAGGTTGTTGGTGCCTAGCTCCTCCCCCTGAACCCCACCTATAGGTTAACATATGTTAAAAAGTTTTGGAAGTAAAAAAAGCCTTATGTGAACTTTTTTTCAATAAAAAGTTAAATAAAAACAAACATATTTGTTTCACGTGAAAATTGATCTTATTCAATAAAACATTAAATTCTTGAGTTAAATGAAATGTGTTTATTTATTTATTTATTTATTTAATTATTCTTCAAAGAATGTTACATCTGACCCCACTCCCTGTTATAACTGACCCTGGCCATGGGGTCAATTGTAACATCGGACACCTTACATTTCAAGCGCTCTTGCCATATGTATATCAGCTCTTAAAACAGGTATGGGGATTGGTAGAGGACAGATGTAAGTTGTTTGTCAAACTAGCTCAAATCATCTGTGATTAATGGAGAGAAATGTAAAAAAATGTTACAATTGTCGTCGGTCTCCCCTACCCCAAAACCTTCCATGAAGACGGGGGAAACAATACTGCAATACTGAGCGATCACTTGACTAAAGCATAAACAGTCGTGGAGTTCAAAAAAGAGACGCTGAGGGAACATAAAACCGTGCCTCGTACCAGCCTCCATGCAAAGACAGTTACAGGAGGAAAAAAAGTTAGGATAATTAAGACAATAGCAATACCTGTTGAAATGAGGGAGGATACAATTTGAATTACTGGTACCGCACAACGGCAGCTACAGTGACACAAATGTGCAACTGCAACATCTGTAAATATAAATGCGAAGGATATTATCATTGTTAAAAAAAAAACTTTCGAACCCCTCCGGGGCCCTCTGAGTGCATGGGCCCCGAGTGCAGTTGTCTCAAACCTTGCTCTTGGAGGTTGAGGCCAGCTCGGCTGGGCCTAAGGTTGGGAAGTGAATGTCACTTGCCCTCAGAAGAGGACCCCTGGCTCCCTGCATCTGTGCCACCAAAGCAAAAATCATAAAAAATAAGGGTTAGTAAAGAAACATAGGTTAATATTGAAGCGTGACAGGGTGCGTCGGTAAGGAGACTCAGAGACCAGAAACGCTACAGTTCAAACATTACACAAATTTATTTACAGTACCCAAAACACTCAGTCAATTCATTATTTATATAACTGATGGCTCCAGCATCCCCACTGTTTTTTTGTGTTTTTTGCGGGAGGTTTTTTTTTAATGAATTATTATTAAAGACTAATCTCACCTGCTGAGCGGAGAGGAAAACCCCTTGATTGGGAGGAAGCCTCTGGTGGTCCCGACGGAGAGATAGGCATACAAGCAATATTCTGTTGGACCGAAAAAATATCAGGAAGTGAACAACAAATGATTTACTGTATGGTCCCCACATGGGGGATGTATCAGATATTACTGATATTACTGAATATATTTAAAATAACAAAGGGGCACAGCAGTAGTGAAATATTTGAGTATGAATGAATGTGTTGCTAGTAATTGTGGAGCCTGAATGGGTCAGCGGTTTACGTTTTATGTGGTGTGTATGTATTAGTGCACAGAGTGTGGGTTATGTAACACAGGTGATTTAAAATGTATACCGTAAAACTTCAATTAAACGCCTCCGGCGTTTATTTAAAATATTTGCCAGCAGACCCGGCGCGTATTGGAGATCCGACAATTATTTGAAGTTTTACGGTATTTGTATTTAGGCACAGGGATTGCACAATCAATTCAGGTGCAGAACAAAGTGTGTATTTGTATATGAGCACGGGGATGTGTGTGTGGAATAGTGGGTGACAGGGAGGTAGTTAATCCTACCTGCAAAAACACCTGGGAATGTGGCTGGAACCGTTAATTTAATAAATGATTGAATGATTAATTAAGGCTCCAACCACAGGTGTATAAATAGAGTGATCACAGGTGACACGAGGTTGTTGGGTGTTCAGTGTGGAGACAACGGGAGAGAGAGTCAGGAGGTAAAAATAATAAAAATATAATAACAATTGCTACTCGTGCTGAAAAGACTCAGCACAGTACTTGTTTGTGTCATTGTTTTGGGTATGTCTGTTTGTTTTGGCCAACGTGCCGTTTCGTTTGTTCCAGTGTTTTGTTTTCTGTTTAAACCTTTTATTTTGCAATAAACAGGCGCAACAGCGCACTCACTCACTCCTGTCTGTGTCCTGCATTTCCAGGCCTGACGTAATCACCAGCCAGCCTGTTCACACTCCATTAAACAATTAATTATATTTTAGTGTAACTGTGCGGTGCTGTCGTTCTGTGCCATTTATCATTCAAACTAAAGTTTTAAACATATGAGAAAAATAATCGGAGCTTGCAGATGCTCCAGTGGCTTCTATACCTTCTTGTGCGCTGGAAAGGAAACGTGTGCTAACATTAGAGGACCCTTTTTATACAACCAAAAGTAAAATATGAACAAAAAATAAATTTCTGGTGGTTACAGTTATTTTTCATTAAGGCATGTGCATATTAGCTGTATCAAAATGTAATCGTTTTTTAAATAAAAAAAGTGTGCACTGCCCTAACCTCTCACTCGCCTCCAGCACCTGTGAGTGCAATTATTATTATTTTTTTAAAACTTGACATCTTGATGTTTCGGACAACCTGTCAGTCTCCAGACATGTCCTGTATCCATAATGGTGTATGCCATTGACATCTTTTATGCATATGGGCCATAGTGTCTAAATTGGAGTAAATTACTCAATGACCCAAAACATTTTTCGGAGCATTGTATATCATATATATGTTACGGGCAAAGCCTGAAACTGGGCAATTTGTGGATTGCCCGGGTGATTCGCGAATTGCCAGGGAAAAGTTCTAAATGAATTACAAAGATCTTTCATTCTTGGTTTTGCCCGGGCCGATCTAGGAGTGCCCAACATGTCCGGTCAGTCCGAAATGAATCTCAAAGATCTTTTATTTTATGTTTTCAGGGGACAGAGACAGAGCTACGATTGAAGAGCTTGTTTGACCCGCCTACCTGAGTAGCGTCACTCACTCACTCATCTCATTCATAAAAACTACACAGGAAGTCTGGTTTCACTCACTCACTCATCTCATTCATAAAAACTACACAGGAAGTCCGGTTTCACTCACTCTCTCATTCACTCATCTCATTCATAAAAACTACACAGGAAGTCCGGATTCACTCACTCACTAATCTCATTCATAAAAACTACACAGGAAGTCCGGTTTCACTCACCCACTCATCTCATTCAGAAAAACTACACAGGAAGTCTGGTCACTCACTCATCTCATTCACAAAAACTACACAGGAAGTCCGGTTTTAGAAAATAGGCATATATTTAAAAATGTATTTTTATTAATGACATGACTATATCAAATATTGGCAAAACAAATAGAAACAAATAAGCGTGCTGTTTGTAACCCAGCACGATACTTAGCAGTTGTTTTATGTATTTTCCTCACTCTCTCCGCTCCCCGTACTCTCCTCTGTACACCCAACCTCGCAGCATGGACAGTTGCAGGTTCTTATACTCTGGCCGAGGGGTTAACTAGCTGTTAATTATCTTATTACCCCTCGGCCACAGTCTGCACGAGTTTAGTAAGGATGCATGACTGTCAGCTAGTTAAATAATCAGTAGCTGATCAGCCACGCATCCTCACAAAGTTTTTATAAATACAAAAATAATAACAAAAGATGCAGCGCTTTTATCCGCGCCGCAAACAATAATACAAATAATAATAAATAAATACATAGGGGCGGGACACTCCGCTACAAAATGTCAATGGGTTTTTTCATGTAAATTTTTGTTCCGATGTTCCTTGTTCTGAAGTTGCGGGTAATATTGTTCCGAACTGTGATGTAGGTTTTATACATATGTCGATTCCTATCTGGCTGTTGCCGATGGTACTACGCAAGTGTCAATGGGGTTTCTCATGTTCAGTACAGTATATTTACAAAATACTGTACTAGTAAATCTGCAATAGGCTACCCTGCTCTGCCACTATATAATATACTACTACTAATAATAACAATAAATACCTGAATCTGAATTCTGCAGGGACAGTGAAAGGCTCTCGCCAGTAGAATGCGGTTATATACATATACAGTTGAACTTCAGAGTTACAAGCACCAAACTTACAGACTGACTGGTCAACCCACTTGCAGCCGGATGTATGCAGTCACTCAACCATGCATGCAATGCAACCAGATAGGTGATCCTATAAGTGGCGTGATGGTCAGACAAAATGTATCGGGCAATTTTACTTGGAACATTTTAGTTTTAAACAAAGCACAGTTTTTTTTCAAGCCACAGGAGACTGAATGACTGAGCAAATGCATTTTGTTTATAATAAAATAAAAAGCACTGTGTAACCAATGTTTTCTTAGTTGTTTAAATCTCTGTATTTGCTACAGTTACGATTCAACTTTAAATGTTGCCTTTTTCCTTACCTTTTTATAGTACCATTTTAAAGACTTTAGAACCATTACAATTGGATCACTGTGTCTGTATCCTTGTATTATTCTTCAGATTGAGGGTGTAGATAGCAGGTGTACACATTTATTAAAACCATTGAAAACTCATTTTCAGAGTTACGAACAGCCTCCATTCCTCCACTCCAATATATACAGTACTGTGCAAAAGTTTTAGGCAGGTGTGACAAAATGCTGTAAAGTAAGAATGCTTTCAAAAATAGACATGTTAATAAATTATATTTATCAATTAACTAAATGCAAAGTGAGTGAACAGAAGAAAAATCTAAATCAAATCCATATTTGGTGTGACCACCCTTTGCCTTCAAAACAGCATCAATTCTTCTAGGTACACTTGCACAAAGTCAGGGATTTTGTAGGCATATAGTCAGGTGTATGATTAAACAATTATACTCAAACAGGTGCTAATGATCATCAATTCAATATGTAGGTTGAAACACAATCATTAACTGAAACAGAAACAGCTGTTTAGGAGGAATAAAACTGGGTGAGGAACAGCCAAACTCAGCTAACAAGGTGAGGTTGCTGAAGACAGTTTACTGTCAAAAGTCATACACCATGGCAAGACTGAGCACAGCAACAAGACACAAGGTAGTTATACTGCATCAGCAAGGTCTCTCCCAGGCAGAAATTTCAAGGCAGACAGGGGTTTCCAGATGTGCTGTCCAAGCTCTTTTGAAGAAGCACAAAGAAACGGGCAACGCTTGAGGATCAGTAGACGCAGTGGTAGGCCAAGGAAACTTACTGCAGCAGATGAAAGACACATCATGCTTACTTCCCTTACGCTAATCGGAAGATGTCCAGCAGTGCCATCAGCTCAGAACTGGCAGAAAACAGTGGGACCCTGGTACACCCATCTACTGTCCGGAGAAGTCTGGTCAGAAGTGGCCTTCATGGAAGACTTGCGGCCAAAAAGCCATACCTCTGACGTGGAAACAAGGCCGCTGACTCAACTATGCACCGAAAACACAGGAACTGGGGTGCAGAAAAATGGCAGCAGGTGCTCTGGACTGATGAGTCAAAATTAGAAATATTTGGCTGTAGCAGAAGGCAGTTTGTTCGCCGAAGGGCTGGAGAGCATACACGAATGAGTGTCTGCAGGCAACAGTGAAGGATGGTGGAGGTTCCTTGCAAGTTTGGAGCTGCATTTCTGCAAATGAAGTTGGGGATTTGGTCAGAATTAATGGTCTCCTCAATGCTGAGAAGTACAGGCAGATACTTATCCATCATGCAATACCATCAGGGAGGCATCTGATTGGCCCCAAATTTATTCTGCAGCATGACAACGACCCCAAACATACAGCGAAAGTCATTAAGAACTGTCTTCAGCGTAAAGAAGAACAAGGAGTCCTGGAAGTGATGGTATGGCCCCCACAGAGCCCTGATCTCAACATCATCGAGTCTGTCTGGGATTACATGAATAGAGAGAAGCAACTGAGGTTGCCTAAATCCACAGAAGAACTGTGGTTAGTTCTCCAAGATGTTTGGGCCAACCTACCTGCCGAAGTTCCTTCAAAAACTGTGTGCAAGTGTACCTAGAAGAATTGATGCTTGATGCTGTTTTGAAGGCAAAGGGTGGTCACACCAAATATGGATTTGATTTAGATTTTTCTTCTGTTCACTCACTTTGCATTTAGTTAATTGATAAATATAATCTATTAACATGTCTATTTTTGAAAGCATTCTTACTTTACAGCATTTTTTCACACCTGCCTAAAACTTTTGCACAGTACTGTATATATATTTCTCTTTTTTTGTTGTTGAATGAGGTTGTATATATTTGTTTTGTTGCTGTTGTTATTGGTGATCCAGTATACTGGTATTCCATATGCGTTCAACACATTTCTCAGTACATGCTAATCAACCCGGGCATGTTTTGTAACTTTCTGGAACTATAGTTCTGTAAGTCTTGCAGCAAGCTGAAGTTAAGCTCTATATTTGTCTTTATTAACAAAATCGCGCAACCAACAGTTTTTCTTTCTTTTTCGTGTTTTTGTTCTTCTAAACAAATGTTGCTTAATGAATTAGGTTTAAGAGATTTTACTTCAACTCCATAGGTGATCGTTCAAGCCTGGTGCTGTTGGTAGCCTGCAGCAGTAATACAGGAGTCCACTGGCACAAATTCCCAGATGTGCTAATTTAATACATTTTGCGGTACATGCTTGACTTTTTTGTCCTTGGGATATGTCATGATATATGCTACTTAAGGCTAGTGTACAATGAACTGCATCTTACTTCTAAGGGACAGAAAGGTCTAGGTCATAAAAAGCAATCAGCTATCCAATGACCAAGCACAAAGATCAGTATTTTTTTTTATAACCTTGCTTATATAACAACTGAACTATAAAGCACTATCCTTTTATGAGACAAATAGCAATCATTTTTTCCTCTTTGGTCAAAGAAGCTGCCAGGGTTACTTCCAGCCAATAAGGAATTGCTTGGTGTGGTCTTTAGTTGTAGTAGAAAGTTGCGCAAGGTTACGCCACAAACGGGATCTTCACTGCTGAAGTCTCGTGAACATACAGTACAGCTTTCAGACATGTTTCCATACAAAAAAAAGTTTTTGGTCAAACTGCGAGCCTTTTCAGCATGAGCGGCAATTTGCCCACCCTTTTTAGCCATGCCATGCTTTTGGCTGCGCACTTCCTATAGCTTGAGGGATGTGTGTGATATGTGTGCACTACGTCACATTCTCACAACAATGGAGAGAGACGTTGCAGTTTCTGAACTGCATGGAAACCCCACTAATGTTGTGGAGAGTCTGGTGCATACAATGTATGGAGGCGAGGTTAATGATGCTGTGAATCTTCTATACTACAAGAAGAAGAATGAACAATTTCCTATGACAACATACAATGTGGGCAACCTATCAATCAGCATAATCTGGCTGGTCATGGTTGCTGCGGGTGAAGCCAGTGGTGCCATGGTGCCCACATTGATGTCTAGGGCTGTGTTCAAAGGGGCGGAGGTTCCTTCAATAGCCAGGAATCCAAAGGTAGTTCTGAGCCTTCCAAGGTTCGTCAGGCGGCATTCACACAGTCAGATGTTTTTTAACTTTTTTTCTGTTAACAGAAACCATTTGACCATTTATGGAAGCTCTGCTGCTGTGCATTGGCATATTATGCCAAAGCACTGGGGGGGTACCTATAGCGGCTGTATTGCTTTAATACAATATGTACTGAATGCCTAGTGTACAAGACATTGTAAGAGGTGTTATTGTAGAATAAGTATGAAACTGTGGCAAAGTGCCCCCCCCTGTGTATTATATGTTACGTGTTGTGTGTAAATGTTGGTGTATAGTCATCGGTACACGGGATATAAACGGGTCTGTGTTTCACGTGTGATTTAAATTGTATTTTTGTATTTAGGCACGAGGATGGCACATCACATCACGTGCAAGTAAAAAGTAATAATGTGTGAGCACGGGGAATTGCACTTTAATTAATTCACGTGCAGTTGTACCGAGATTCCAATTGAATGATTGACTAGCAATCGAGTCTCGGTACAACTGCATAAAAGCAACATGTTTTCACTCACTCGGGGTTGGGTGTTCGTGAGTGTTTATTTATTTCCTGGCTCTGGTCTGACGTCACCCACTCTGGCCGTCTTTGTGACACGTGGTGTCAGAACCGGGAGCTACAGCGCCTCCAGGACTCAGGCCAGAGCAGGAACCGCAATTTGTTGTTTAAAAAAAACAACAAAACAACAACAACAACAACAACAAAAAAATAAAAAAAATAAAATAAAAAAATGGAAGGCTGGAACTGGAGAGATGGCTGCCAGGATCTGGAGGTCCTCCTCGGTGGTCTAGAGGACCAAGGCTGGTGCCTTGCCTGTGGGGAGTTCGGGCACCCGGTGGTGCTCTGCCCCTACCAAGAGGGAGAGGAGGAACAGGCCCAGGAGAGGAAGGTGAGGAGGAGGCAGAGAAGGGGAAAGGGGAAGAGGAAGGCAGAGCCTCCACCGCCCAAGTCTCCACCAGCAGAGGAAGAATGCCTGCTGGTTTTGTCTCCAGAGCCCAGGAGGAAGGAAACAGAGCCTTTCCCGCCCCTCTGAGGAGATGTTAGACTGGGTGTCGGACCCGGAGTGGAGCGGGAGGACCTCCCACTGGTTGTTGACCTGCTGTGGGCCAGAGATGGGGAACGTTGGGAGCGCTGGGAACAACATTTCTACCCAGTGCCCTTCGTGAACCCGGCAGCCGTGGTGATTAACTACTTGGCTGCCGATATGGGACTGCCCCAGCAGGTTGCATTCCAAGTGGGAGGAGCCACGCCTACCTGCCTCCTCAATGGGCTGAAGGGAGACGACATGCAGCTCCCATCTCCACCAGCAGAGGAAGAATGCCTGCTGGTTTTGCCTCCGGAGCCGGAGGGAGAGGAGCCTGAGCGTCCACAGCCCAAGCGGGAGGAGCCTGAGCGTCCACAGCCCAAGCGGGAGGAGCCTGAGCGTCCACAGCCCAAGCGGGAGGAGCCTGAGCGTCCACAGCCCAAGCGGGAGGAGCCTGAGCGTCCACAGCCCAAGCGGGAGGAGCCCGAACGTCCTACGCCTGAGTGGGAGGAGCCCGAACGTCCCACAGCCTGAGGGGGGAGCCCGAACGCCCACAGCCCAAGAGGGGGAGTCGGTGCGTCCACAGCCCAAAAGGGAGGAGTCGGTGCGCCCACAGCCCAAAGAGAGGGAAGTCGGGCTTCCACAGCCCTAGGACCCAAGCTGCCAGCAGAGGGAGAATGCCTGCTGGTTCCACCTCCACCAGCAGAGGAAGAATGCCTGCTGTCCCCATCTCCACCAGCAGAGGAAGAATGCCTGCTGGTTTCCCCTTCAGAGGCAGAGCCGCACCAGTCCCCTGCAAGAAAGACAGAGCTGCACCAGTCCCCTGCAAGAGAGGCAGAGCTGCACCAGTCCCCTGCAAGAGAGGCAGAGCAGCACCAGTCCCCTGCAAAGGGGAGACTACACGCTGCTCCCACCTCCATCGCCAGGAGACTACACGCTGCTCCCACCTTCGCCGCCAGGAGACTACTCGCTGCTCCCACCTCCACCGCCAGGAGCAGAGCAGCAGGAGCTGTCTCTGTCTCCATCACCATCAGGGGAGAGGAGCAGGAGCTGCCTCTCCCTTCACCAGAAGGACCAGGACTAGATGTTGGCGGTCCTCAGCAGCCCTTGCATAGGCTGCTGAGGGAAGCACGGGAAGAACCGCCCGGCCGCAGAGGCCGAGAAGAGGGCCAACACCCGCACCCCAGCTTGTCCTGACTGCCTGCCTCGCCGCCCAAGGATGCCTGCCTCGCTTGCCCAAGGATGCCTGCCTCGCCGCCCAAGGATGCCTGCCTCGCCGCCCAAGGATGCCTGCCTTGCTTCGCCAAGGATGCTTGCCTTGCATCGCCTGGGGTTGCCAGCCGCTCCACATCGCCTGGGGTTGCCAGCCGCTCCGCGACGCCTGGGCTGCCTGTCGCCCGCATCGCCTGGGCTGCCTTTGCTCCACACAGGGTGCAGGGTGCGAGGGAGAAGTGGAGCTCCCACTGCCGCCTCTATGGCCAGGGGCTCCCTCCCGAAGTTCGCCTCCCGAGGGTCCGCTGCTGCTGCCGTCGCCTCCCGAGGGTCCGCTGCTGCTGCCGTCACCTCCCGAGGGTCCGCTGCTGCTGCCGTCACCTCCCGAGGGTCCGCTGCTGCTGCCGTCACCTGGGGTCGCCAGGGATCCTGCTTCGCCTGGGGTCGTCGAGGGTCCTGCTTCGCCTGGGGTCGCCGGGGTCTCTGCTTTGCCTCGGGTCGCTACACTGTGGCCGGAGCTCCATGAAGAGGAGCTGCCGGCCATGAAGACAGGGGGGGAGGTCAGGAGACCAGCTCCCCCAGCCGCATTTCTGTGGCAGGAAATTGGGTGGCCGGAGCCCCACGGAGGGGAACTGCCGGCCATGAAGAAGGGGGGGAGGTCAGGAGACCAGCTTCCCCACAGCAGTTTCGCTGGAGATTGTGTGGTCGGAGCCCCATGGAGGGGAACTGCCGGCCATGAAGAAGGGGGGGGGAGGTCAGGAGACCAGCTCCCCCAGCTGCACTTTCGCGGCAGGAGATAGTGTGGCTGAAGCCCCGGAAGAGGGAGCTGCCAGCCACGAAGAATTGGGGGTGCCAGACATTCCACCATGGCCACCCCAGAAACAACTTGCTTCCCCTCTTCCGGGACTTTGGGACTGAGGGGGAGGTGGCCATTGAGGCCATGTATGCTTTGCACAAGGGGGGTATATGTGGCAAAGTGCCCCCTGTGTATTATATGTTACGTGTTGTGTGTAAATGTTGGTGTATAGTCATCGGTACACGGGATATAAACGGGTCTGTGTTTCACGTGTGATTTAAATTGTATTTTTGTATTTAGGCACGAGGATGGCACATCACATCACGTGCAAGTAAAAAGTAATAATGTGTGAGCACGGGGAATTGCACTTTAATTAATTCACGTGCAGTTGTACCGAGATTCCAATTGAATGATTGACTAGCAATCGAGTCTCGGTACAACTGCATAAAAGCAGCATGTTTTCACTCACTCGGGGTTGGGTGTTCGTGAGTGGAGAACAGGTGAGAGAGAGAGGAGAAAGAAAGAAAGAAAGAAAGATTTGCATTGCTTCACTCACCGTTTGTCTGTCTGTTTACTGTTTAGTCCGTTTTGTTTATATATTTATTTTGGCGAAAGTGCCGTGTCCTGTTTCTGTTTTGTGTACAAACCTTTTATTTTCTGTTTAATTATTAAATGCTGAGCGTCATCAGCTCAGCGTCATCAAAACCCCAAGTCTTTGTTTATTTATTTTCTGGCTCTGGTCTGACGTCACCCACTCTGGCCGTCTTTGTGACAGAAACATAAAAAAAAAACATTACGCCCATCTCCTCCTGTCTGCCCTCCAGAGGCAGAACTTTCATGCCTTTGTTCGCAAAGCTTTGAAATATAGCGGAAGCTATAGTGCAACAAATGTCTCGAAAACACTCTGCTGTTTGAGATTTTAGAGTTAAATTCTCAGACAACCACAAAAAAAGTTGAATGCAAACTGTGCAAGTGGCTCTTGATGTATCATGGAGGCACAACCAATCTCCAGGATCACTTGACAGCGTAGGTTCATAGTATTATTAGTATTATTATTAGTCGTAGTAGTATTATAGGATTAAAATATGACTGATAACCTGCTTAGAACAGTGACTGTTAATTAGAGTGCTTTGCCCAAGTCAGCTGCAGTTCTTTTACTTGACCGCAATAAGGTGCTCCTGCAATGCAACCTTACTGTGCATACGTTGTGAAAAGTCAGAATCTAGTCAATCTTTGTTTTACTGGTAAATGTCAACATTTACCAAATAAGGTGTCTGAAATTGTGAGAAACAATTTGCTTTTGGGACATTTACCAGTTAATCTTATGATTTACCAAAACCTATTGGTAAATGTCTGAAATTATGAAGAAATATTATTGCTTTTCAGGCATTTCCCAGTTAAGCTTATTGGTAAATGCAGATTTTTCATCTAAGAATGTATTTATTCCTGCATTCACATTTTCCACTAACAAACAGCATTGATGTCGAACAATATATGTATTTCTGCATACACATTTTCCATTAACAAAATAATCATGAATGAGCTTACAGTAATGCACGATACTTTTAAACTACATGTAAATATTTTATTCCATTTATATGAATTACCTGTAAGATTAACTAGTAGCTATGGTGACAGCACCAGTAAATTATGCAAATGAGTACCAGCAAAGGTTCGAACCTTCCTTCGGTAATGTGTTCTGAAAGTCAAAGTGTACCCTTCGTTACACCCCTATTGATGCCACATTAAAGCAGCCCCTGATGTGTGCTGCAATCAGTCTCATGTGGATACAGAAATCAGAACAGCCTAGCCTGCAGAGAAGCATGTGAATGCATGAATGGAGATAGCTGCCATATCCTTACATGCTATTGATAATGTGTGAATCTGATGGAGACATTTAATACGTATTAGTAATTCACTGAAATCCACATCTGCCTTAAAAATTCTCTACAAATTGCCATACATACCCTAAAAAGATTTCCCCTTTGCTTGTACTGAGCTGTAGAGCAATTGGACAAAAATGTTACTTTTAAACATTTGTGTTTTAATGAATATAAAACAAAGAAATATCAGTGGTATAGTGTAAAGACAATGGCAACAGTTATACGACAGCTTTAAACTGGATGTCTAGTACAGGAACCTTGTGAAATCTATGCCATGCCTTATTGCATCTTTATTTCATCTAACATGGGGCCAGTACAAGGTCAGAGGAGTGTTCCAGGTAATTATAACTATATTTCACATTTAGAAGCAATTTTTCTGTGGAGCAGTAGTTTAATACAGTAGTTCTATTATCAGCAGTAAAAATTAATGAAAATTAATGAGCTAGTAACTAATAAGAGCATACATTTGTTTTGACCTTGGTTCCACTTTCATTAGCAAAGAGACCATTATCAGGGTCACCAGAAATAAAAAATTTGAACACAATTGTGGAATATATTGTCCTACCCCCATTATTAAATGACCAGAAGCCTGAAAACAGTGGCAATATTATGCTTCTACAAATCATGTGATATCTTGGCCCTGCCACTGATCTATCATTGTCTCACAACCTAACTGGGATCCACAGGGGTGCCTCTGTCAAAGCAACATGAGGGAAATGTTATTCCTCATGGGGGCAAATCTGGTCTTGGGCCCTGGACTTTATCTGGCATTATTATATCACAAGATGTGCGGGTCACAAGAATCGTCCAGGATTGTAATCCCCTGATGCATCTATTAAACATTTACTACAGTGTAAAATTGTCATACTTTTTAAATGTAATGGAACTTGAAGGAACGACGCAGACATCAATAGGAATGGATACAGCGACCAATTCTTGTTTGTTTATTTAACCTTTATAGGCACTTACAACATGAATTGAACCAGTAAAGTGGTAATTGTCCAGCCCAGGTCAAGGACTCATTTAGAAAACAGGTGTCTGTTGACCAACAGGTGACATGGACTAATATATCATTGTTGTATGTTGGACTAATACTCTTATTGTGCACCAGGCAGCCATAGAGACTCCAAAAGCAGGATTGGTGTGCTAATTTCCCCAGAGGTAAACCCAGCCAAACACAGGCAAACAACGCCATCTAGACCCATAAAGTTTACAGCATGACATATGTGGAAATGCGTCTACGTTCCAGCACCAGCAATGAATGGCTTGGGGCTGAAGACTAACACACTTTATTTATACTGTAAAGTGACCACTCACAGTAAGGGGTACTAACGAGCTCCATGTGTGCTAGTACACACTGAAGGTCAGGAATCAGTATTGCGTGTTATGAGGGCAGGTGATAAGTGTGCAGGTGTTGGCTATTAATACCCAGCGTTGGGGTACATTGAAACTTAATCTAATGCGTTGATTGTCTCAGGACTAGTACGGCTTTACCATTACATCATGTACAACTCGCCTGTCCCTTTCTCAAAACATTTTTTAAAATATCTTGGCACCCAGTGGACTTCAAGTTATTAAAGAATGTATCGTCACACACTCCTTTAAGAGGCACACAACCTTAAGGACTGTTTTAAGAATGTTTTAGTAAGTTTATTTTGATTGATTAAATCCAGGTTCAGCTTACAAAACCTTTTAAAAACTGTTTTAGAGGAGAGTAGACGTGTTCTCGGTTGTCAAAGAAATGTTTTTATACATTTTCCAAATAAACAGAGTCATTTGGAATGATTTCTAGAGTTAGTGTGTCTCTTCCTCTGTAATGTTTTCTTTTTTTTACTTCTGTTCAGTTGTTCTGCAGCCCCAGTGAATGGGTCTGTTTAAGCTCACTGCATTCATTTAAATAGCTTTCATACTGTATCTGCAGAATAATGTATCTCTTCTGCAACCTTATTGAAAATGGTATTTTATTTAGTTTTTGTAGAGACAATATGACTTGTGTGAACATTGCGCCTGAGTATCTCATATATATTATATTCGCGTATTCCACTACACTGCGGGAATTAATACATTTATGGAAAGTCAACACTGTTTCTAACACAAGATCATGTAAAGATGCTCAGTTAGTGGATCAGCTGATGCATTAAGGAGCATTCACAGAGCACTGAACAATGGCAGCGTTTCCATGCAGTTTAGAAACTCCAAATCCTCTCTCCATTGTTGTGAGAATGTGATGTAGCATGTACATATCACACACATCCCTCACGCTATAGGAAGTGTGAATCCAAAACATGATACCACTTAAAAGGGTGGGCAAATCGCCTTCTGACGCTAAAAACAAGCGCAAATTGACCAAAAACTGAGCCTTTACTTTGTGCATGGAAACATGTCAGAAAGCCTTACCTTATACTCATGAGACTTCAGCAATGAAGATCCTGTTTGTCACGTAATCTCATGCAACTTTCTACTACAACTAAAGACCGTACCAAGTAATTCCTTATTAATAACTGAGGTCTGCTGGAAGCAGCCCTGGCAGCTTCTTTGACCAAATAGGAAACAATAAACATACAGTACGAGGGGATTAGAGAACTCAGGGGTAGATGTACTAAGATGGGCCAGTCGCAGCGCAAACATACCGCAATTTGTATTTTTGTTGCAACAATTCGTATGACGTATACATTTTGTCGTATGTACTAAGAGAAAATACGTTAATGAAAAGAGCCACAATATACTACTTTAAATATTTGTTGTGTCTTCTTAGTGAGCTCTTGTGTTGTGCGACATTGTTCAAATAAATAGTGGGAGTTGAGCTGTGGTTTGCTGCAGCAGAGGGTGCCTGAAGAATAATGTCTACACATGCAAGGGTGCAAGAATCAAAATAACATTGTTTTTGTTAAATGTAAATGTCATCTGTACAATGCATTCTGTTCCGCATTAGGTACTTGGGTGTTCTCCTCAAAAATGCTTTGAACACAACTGGCAACGCACGAGAAAAAGTGGACTGGGAAATGCCAGCAACAATTGCGACTTTTTAAAACGTGCTTTCAAAAGTTCTTAACAAACTGATGCAATTGTAAGTGTTGCAATTGCCGGCAGCTTTAGTACATATCATTATAATATTTGAGAACCCTGATTTGTACTATCTCCGCCCCCTTTTTTGCAAATTTATTCAGGAATTACATATTCATCTAAGGTTGAGCCGCAAAAAAAAACTGCTGCCGCAAAGCATTCCCTAAAAAGTCATGTTTAGTACATTTCACCCTCGACTTCCGACTTGTTTGCAACTGGTTTGCGTCTACTGCGACAGACACAACACTTTATTACATCTACCCCTCAGTATTTTTTTTGTATGTGACACCATTTATTTAATGTTTAAAATGATGACTCAGAAAATTATAGTGCTTTACAGTTTAGTTGTTTTATAAGTAAGATTATAAAACATACTGAAGTTACTACAAGTTGAAAAATGCAACTCTTTGCAATAAATAAATACATAAATATCATACAATAATAAAGCCCTTTGCAATGCCCAGACAGATATTCTTTGCCTTAAACTTTTGTTATCTTAATTTTTAGTCATCAGATAGCTGACTGTTAAGCCTAGACTTTTCTGTCCCTTAGCAATAAGATGCAATTCATTGGGCTCTATTCATTAATAGTTGTCATTGTTTTGCGATACCCCATCGCACATGCATTTACTATGCATTCATGAAAGAAATAGGCAGTTCACGCATTTGAGAATGGCTTTTAATGAATAGTATATCTCTTCGTGGGAATGCTCCCGCATTGATATTACTGTTCTAATTAACGTTGCATTCTGATAATGTTGTTGATCGCACACCTTTATAAAAGTTAATCTGCTCTTTCGTCGGTCACTCTTGAGATGGATGAAAACGATTGTTCACATAGTGATACACACGTGAAAATCTGCCACAGAACAGCTAAGGTCAGATCAAATGAAAACTGTCTTTTAATAAAGGAGGTGGTTAAACAATGTTCCTCTTTATTTGGATCAAAAGCTTTATCACCTTCAGGAAGAAAAACAATATAGGAATCAATAACAATATAGAAATCAATAACAATATAGGAATCAATAACAAAACACTGTACTTGAGGACTATACCATCGTAGTGTCGCTGATGTGCGCTGGCAGGACTTGAGAGGCTCTGTAAAAAAAGGGGTTCATATTTATCAGGTTATTATTTTGTATTTGTCTGTTTATTTATTTAAGTAGCCTATGTGATCTTATAAAATGCACTATGTCCATATTTATTAGAACCACTGCAGTGTAACAATCATTATGCTAGAAATTGCCCAGCTAAAAATGAAAAAGGTTACGCATTGAACCATCAAATCCAGACTGTCTGAAAGTAACTTGTTACTGTCTGAATGAATCACACGTATCTGAAGAAACCTGTTACTGTCTAAAATGAATCACACATATCTGAAGGAACCTGTTCCTTTCTAAAATGAATCACACAAATCTAACCACAGAAATCAGTTTGAGAACATGATTAACTCTCTAACATTGCAACTGTGGTAACATTCAGTTGAGCGAAAACTATAAAGGGGCACTTGAGCTAAAACCTTTGAAAACCCCTGTAATAACACAATGCTGGTTTACAAATTAAACATCGGGTGAACTTGTTGCACATCATAACAACTCATTATTTTCTTTACATTTCTTTTCATCTTGTCAAAAGGAGGAAATGATTAACTCTCCAACAATATATTTTTTTTATTTGCACAAAGCTGCAAATAAAATAATTTAAAAAAAAACACTCATCAAAATATCGCAGGTAACCCAATCAGAATGGTATATGTCAACTCAATCTGACAAACAGTTAGCAAAGAAAAGGCCAGTTAAATATACGAGTGTAAAACGTAGAAGAGAAACAAAAAAAGGAAGGCATGTATTAAAAATACTGGAACATTATGTAAAGTATAGCTTTGCAGACAAATAGGCTATAATAGAAGTTTAAAAGGTGTTTTTCCCTCGGCTGCATTTTGGAAGGATGTGTGAATAAATAGTGTCTTGTCTGGAAAATAAAACACCAGAGAAGAATGTTTGTGTGTGCCTTTTTATTAATCTGACCCTCTGTTTTATCTCTTTATCTGGTATAGTCATAAAATATATTTCCTATCCATAGATTCTTTTTTTTTACCTTAGTTCTTGTTCCTCATCGTTCATTATAGCAGCAATGAGTCACAGCCCTTTTTCAAGGTAGCCAAATATTTCAATCAAATGCATGTACAGAAAATGACAGGCACAGGGGTAACAACGAAAACAAGAAAAAAACAACTGTTGGTTCCACAATTTTGTTCAAAAAGACAAATAGGTATTTATTATTATTAGTATTAATAGTATTATTATTGTAAGAATATTGTGTCATGGGAAATGTGGCCGGGTAGGGTAGCTTTTTGTAGATTTACTACCAGTTTTTTTGAAAATGTACTTTACTAAACATTTTGACTGGATCATTTTTATATCATTAAGTTAAAGTGCTGGATTTGACCTCTGTTCGTAGACAATGAGGATCAGAATTGTTTAAGCTATGGTCATGTAGAAAACCTGTATATATTATATATGTCCGTGTATAACAGATTTATCATAGCTTTTTTATTATTTATTTTTTTGGTGGCCAAATGAAACATGCCGCACTTGCAGTTCTTTAACACAACCTACAAGCTCCTGCACGATATCATTTGTCGCGCAAGGACAAACTGGAACGCAGACAGAAGCATTTAGATATACCCTCACATATCTTAATATTAATTAGGTCGTTTGCATGTGGAATGAGAACTTCTCTTACAAAAAGAAAACTACATGGAAACCCAAATTACCCAAAAGGCACTGCCAAAATAGCGTGAGAAATGTTATTATTTAACTTATAACTTATTTTTATTTTTCCATGGTAACCAAGCCACTGTTTCTGAAGAGCAGGGTTTTCAACAGGGTGTACATGTACTCCTGGGTTACTTCTAAGGGTCATAGGGGGAAATGCAAAAATAAAAATTAAAGTGAAATAAAATAATGATCTTGAATTAAATCTATAGTATAGTTTCAAAATGAACATCCACCTGTACGCATGTGTGATTCCGATTGAGCGGATTGCCACTCTGCTATTAGGGTGAGTGAAGCAGGCGTCTGGTGATTCTGTATGGAGAGCTCTGCTCAGAGAGTTCTGCGCTGCTCAGGAACTTTGCACTTTTCAACTCGTCATATAATTGAATACTAAGGGGTGATGTAGGTATAGGCGTGCCCTATGAAACTGGGACCGCATTACATCATGCGCGCCTTGCATTCTGTTAAATTATACAAGTGGACCCTGCTCTCCCATTGTTTTCTATGGAGGTCAGCCGTTCTGTTAAATTATGCAAGTGGACCCTGCACTCCCATTGTTTTCTATGGAGGTCAGCCGTTCTGTTATTACTCAGTTAAGGAACTGCAAATAAAGCACAGATGAGAGATGACACTAATGACGGCTGTTCTAAAACCAAAGCTTACTGATGCAACTCTTCCCACGGACACTTGAGCCCTGTACATGTTTTTACATCATAGTTGCTGGACTTGAGTCGTGGTGACAGTCTAGAAAGGGATGTGTTGCTGGCCTTGTGCATCGTTTCTCTCCAAGTCATGTGACTATCTATAAAGGGATGTGTTGCTGGACTTGTGCATCGTTTCTCTGAGTCATGTGACTATCTATAAAGGGATGTGTTGCTGGACTTGTGCATCGTTTCTCTCCGAGTCAGGGTGATTGTGTTGTTGCCAGACCACGCTGTACAATATAATAAATGTGATCCTTGATCCCGATGATTATTTTATCCAGGTTAAATGAATTGAGAATTGAGGAGAGCAGCACAGCTTTTCTAAACATTGCTTTGAGTCACTTTGCAAAAGTCACTCAGCTGGAAAATAAACTAACCTTCAAGAAGGAACAATGGGATCAAACAGGGGACTAACGAGAGTCCAGCTGCTTGGCACCAAACATGTGGACATTTATTGGGTGACGCAGAAAAGGGAATTACAAAGGACACAGCCTGCTGCACAACATTACACAATACAGAGAAGTGGTCAGACCTTCCAAATATTAATAATTCAGTGGAATGCATGGATCAGTTTAATGGTTCAGTCTTTACAGGCACAATTAGGTCACCTCAAAAGATTACTGCTAAACGACAGGACCGCCAGGAATAGACAGGAAGAAGCAGGTCCAGGAATCAATCACAGGAACTTACAATACAGGGCAGCCATTCCACAGTTTTCACTTTCAGGGGAAAAGCATAACATGCCATTTTAATATTTATTTTTTTATATTTCTCACTTGTGTTGCTCTATTTTATTGCTTCTCGCCTTAGTTTGGAGTCTACTTGTTTAACAGGACAGAGGCTGAGCCTAACAGACATGTGTTATAAACACTATTCAAAAAAGGCTAAAGAGCTTTTATTATCATCTCACCTACAGGGGGCAGAATCCGTACTAGTCCTGCATCACACAACACTGCCCATTACACTAGCTTTGATGAACATTGGGGGCAGCCTGCGTTCTACAATCCCATATCCTTTAGCAGGACACGTTACTTTGTATTTTCCTGTACACCTGACCATACACAAATGATAAATACTGTTTTAAAAGGGTCTGCGGGGTCGCCACGTCAGGATGGGTCATGCAATTTTTTAAAATGCATTTATGTGTTTATTTTCTTTGGCCAGGGGCCGGTGAGATTTGTTCTTGGGGAGGTGTCAGGATAGCAGTGATCCCATTGGCTGGATATCCCTGTCTCAGTCAGGGAAACCACGCACTGTAAAATACAGTTCCTTAAAAATAGTTCCACCCGCTTGCCTATTATAGTGACTGCTAATCTGATTGGCTGAATATACGTGGGATATACGTTCACCGCTGACTCCACACAGTTTTTAAAAAAACACACAAAAGTACAGAGAGCATTATAAACATGGACCCATTCAGACAGTGGACCAGAAAAGCAATACTTGTGAGCATGGCTTCCAGAGTTCCTATAACTTATTGTAAGATGACTCAGAACTACTCACCGCAAGGAAAGACGGACAGGTCCTGTTATCAGTGTTGCTTTGCCAGCAGTGCCGTTTACTGGATGTTTGATACCGTGCTTTTCTTTTTCATGTCTTGTCTTTAGAGCTACATTTTTAAAAATCATTATTGATAAAATAATACTTGTAATTAAAGATTAAATGCAATGCTAGCTTCTTCTTACCCAGCGGTTAGTTTTTAAATGCAATGCTAGCTTCTTCTTACCCAGCGGTTAGTTTTTAAATGCAATGCTAGCTTCTTCTTACCCAGCGGTTAGTTTTTAAATGCAATGCTAGCTTCTTCTTACCCAGCGGTTAGTTTTTAAATGCAATGCTAGCTGCTTCTTACCCAGCGGTTAGTTTTTAAATGCAATGCTAGCTTCTTCTTACCCAGCGGTTAGTTTTTAAATGTAATGCTAGCTTCTTCTTACCCAGCGGTTAGTTTTGCCTGCAACTGTACACAACTGAATGTATTGTTTATTATGGGCTTTCAAAATAGTTACTAGTTTAAAAAAATGCTACACAATGGAAATAGGATTGGGCAAGAGGCACAGTTTCACCATGCTGAAAATATGATTAATACAGTTTCCGACAGATTATTATTATTTATTTTTAAATTACTACTGCCTTGTTTACGCACAGGTGGCAGTAGTTTAAATATATATTTAATTCCTTTGGAAATCGCATGCATTATCGATGTTTTTAACATGGGCGTTGTGCCCCATCCAACTTGTGAAACTTTGTTCTTGTAACCTGTAAGGGATGAATAGCTGGCAAATAGTGTTTCTATTCTAAGCATTATTCAACACTGCCACACTCTAATAAATACAACTGTTAAGCTTTATTTAAACTAATGATTATAGTTTTCAATCTGGATGTTTTCAGGAAAAAAAAGAAAGAATATAAATTAGCTAACGAAAATGAATCTATATTCATGTAAGATATGAAAACCTATTTTAATATTTAGCTATTTAATAAGCTATAGGGACGTGCATTTTGGTTAAGTTTTATGAAACCCTTTAAACCCTATATATTGACATATAGCTCTGGCCAAAAGTTTTGCATCACCCTATAGAATTAACACATAAATTTGAATGAAACCTGCAGTTTTCCATATACTTAACGAAAAATTGACAAACATTAAAAAATGTGACATTTTGAAATCTAACATGAAATACAGTACTATATTATCGCTTCCGATAGACTCCTGTGATATAATTTAGTATTTTCTTTGAATTCATGATGTTAAATAAAATATCTGGATCATGTTCATATATTTATGTTTTATTTTAATTTAATTATGTCTCAATCCTAAAGCTCTAGGTGCTGCAAAACCTTTGGCCATAGCTGTACTTAAAACTGAATCAGATTAAACAGGAACATTTGGCACTGTCAAAAAATGGAAGGTTTCTAGAGATATTTGTATTTTTGCCCCAGTTGAAAAATGTTCTAGCTATGCCAGTGCTCAGCAGTTACACATATTTGGATGATAGAACTCGAATAGTTACCATTGAAATTCACCAGTTCTAAAACCAAACATGTGCACATTTGTTGCATGACGTAGAAAAGGGAATTGCAAAGGACAGACTGCTGCGCAGAATTACACATTGTAGAGAAGTGGACAGACACACTACACAAGCTGAATTTTTCTACATGGGGTGGGTCACAGAATCGCTGAGCGTGGCACCTTTTACCATTTGTACTTAGACTAATATGTGAGGCTCAAAGTAGGACACCAGGGTAATTAATCAATCAACGATGGCGATCAATAATAGATAAATCAATTAATTGTACTGTCTCTAGCTCATTTTAATGTACTGTTGTAATGGATCTCCTCCAACCAGCTGACATCAGCATGAGACCTGTACTTACCTCTCAGATGCAGAGCTTGCTCTCTAGTTGAATGCTTTCTCAAATGCAGAGCTTGCTCTCTAGTTGAATGCTCTCTCAAATGCAGAGCTTGCTCTCTAGTTGAATGCTCTCTCAGATGGAGAGCTTGCTCTCTAGTTGAATGCTCTCTCAGATGCAGAGCTTGCTCTCTAGTTGAATGCTCTCTCAGATGCAGAGCTTGCTCTCTAGTTGAATGCTCTCTCAGATGCAGAGCTTGCTCTCTAGTTGAATGCTCTCTCAGATGCAGAGCTTGCTCTCTAGTTGAATGCTCTCTCAGATGCAGAGCTTGCTCTCTAGTTGAATGCTCTCTCAGATGCAGAGCTTGCTCTCTAGTTGAATGCTCTCTCAGATGCAGAGCTTGCTCTCTAGTTGAATGCTCTCTCAGATGCAGAGCTTGCTCTCTAGTTGAATGCTCTCTCAGATGCAGAGCTTGCTCTCTAGTTGAATGCTCTCTCAGATGCAGAGCTTGCTCTCTAGTTGAATGCTCTCTCAGATGCAGAGCTTGCTCTCTAGTTGAATGCTCTCTCAGATGCAGAGCTTGCTCTCTAGTTGAATGCTCTCTCAGATGCAGAGCTTGCTCTCTAGTTGAATGCTCTCTCAGATGCAGAGCTTGCTCTCTAGTTGAATGCTCTCTCAGATGCAGAGCTTGCTCTCTAGTTGAATGCTCTCTCAGATGCAGAGCTTGCTCTCTAGTTGAATGCTCTCTCAGATGCAGAGCTTGCTCTCTAGTTGAATGCTCTCTCAGATGCAGAGCTTGCTCTCTAGTTGAATGCTCTCTCAGATGCAGAGCTTGCTCTCTAGTTGAATGCTCTCTCAGATGCAGAGCTTGCTCTCTAGTTGAATGCTCTCTCAGATGCAGAGCTTGCTCTCTAGTTGAATGCTCTCTCAGATGCAGAGCTTGCTCTCTAGTTGAATGCTCTCTCAGATGCAGAGCTTGCTCTCTAGTTGAATGCTCTCTCAGATGCAGAGCTTGCTCTCTAGTTGAATGCTCTCTCAGATGCAGAGCTTGCTCTCTAGTTGAATGCTCTCTCAGATGCAGAGCTTGCTCTCTAGTTGAATGCTCTCTCAGATGCAGAGCTTGCTCTCTAGTTGAATGCTCTCTCTCAGATGCAGAGCTTGCTCTCTAGTTGAATGCTCTCTCAGATGCAGAGCTTGCTCTCTAGTTGAATGCTCTCTCAGATGCAGAGCTTGCTCTCTAGTTGAATGCTCTCTCAGATGCAGAGCTTGCTCTCTAGTTGAATGCTCTCTCAGATGCAGAGCTTGCTCTCTAGTTGAATGCTCTCTCAGATGCAGAGCTTGCTCTCTAGTTGAATGCTCTCTCAGATGCAGAGCTTGCTCTCTAGTTGAATGCTCTCTCAGATGCAGAGCTTGCTCTCTAGTTGAATGCTCTCTCAGATGCAGAGCTTGCTCTCTAGTTGAATGCTCTCTCAGATGCAGAGCTTGCTCTCTAGTTGAATGCTCTCTCAGATGCAGAGCTTGCTCTCTAGTTGAATGCTCTCTCAGATGCAGAGCTTGCTCTCTAGTTGAATGCTCTCTCAGATGCAGAGCTTGCTCTCTAGTTGAATGCTCTCTCAGATGCAGAGCTTGCTCTCTAGTTGAATGCTCTCTCAGATGCAGAGCTTGCTCTCTAGTTGAATGCTCTCTCAAGATGCAGAGCTTGCTCTCTAGTTGAATGCTCTCTCAGATGCAGAGCTTGCTCTCTAGTTGAATGCTCTCTCAGATGCAGAGCTTGCTCTCTAGTTGAATGCTCTCTCAGATGCAGAGCTTGCTCTCTAGTTGAATGCTCTCTCAGATGCAGAGCTTGCTCTCTAGTTGAATGCTCTCTCAGATGCAGAGCTTGCTCTCTAGTTGAATGCTCTCTCAGATGCAGAGCTTGCTCTCTAGTTGAATGCTCTCTCAGATGCAGAGCTTGCTCTCTAGTTGAATGCTCTCTCAGATGCAGAGCTTGCTCTCTAGTTGAATGCTCTCTCAGATGCAGAGCTTGCTCTCTAGTTGAATGCTCTCTCAGATGCAGAGCTTGCTCTCTAGTTGAATGCTCTCTCAGATGCAGAGCTTGCTCTCTAGTTGAATGCTCTCTCAGATGCAGAGCTTGCTCTCTAGTTGAATGCTCTCTCAGATGCAGAGCTTGCTCTCTAGTTGAATGCTCTCTCAGATGCAGAGCTTGCTCTCTAGTTGAATGCTCTCTCAGATGCAGAGCTTGCTCTCTAGTTGAATGCTCTCTCAGATGCAGAGCTTGCTCTCTAGTTGAATGCTCTCTCAGATGCAGAGCTTGCTCTCTAGTTGAATGCTCTCTCAGATGCAGAGCTTGCTCTCTAGTTGAATGCTCTCTCAGATGCAGAGCTTGCTCTCTAGTTGAATGCTCTCTCAGATGCAGAGCTTGCTCTCTAGTTGAATGCTCTCTCAGATGCAGAGCTTGCTCTCTAGTTGAATGCTCTCTCAGATGCAGAGCTTGCTCTCTAGTTGAATGCTCTCTCAGATGCAGAGCTTGCTCTCTAGTTGAATGCTCTCTCAGATGCAGAGCTTGCTCTCTAGTTGAATGCTCTCTCAGATGCAGAGCTTGCTCTCTAGTTGAATGCTCTCTCAGATGCAGAGCTTGCTCTCTAGTTGAATGCTCTCTCAGATGCAGAGCTTGCTCTCTAGTTGAATCTCTCAGATGCAGAGCTTGCTCTCTAGTTGAATGCTCTCTCAGATGCAGAGCGTGCTCTCTAGTTGAATGCTCTCAGATACAGAGCTTGCTCTCTAGTTGGATTCTCTCTCAGATGCAGAGCTTGCTCTCTAGTTGAATGCTAAGACCTTTGTCTTTGAAGCGTCTGGCTTGCGGTTCACGTGCATCCCTCGCCTCTCCATTCGATGCAATGGGTTGAGATGTCGATTCGTTCCACTGTGTGGTATAACTTTTTAGCTTGTAGTAGTGCTGCCACTGTTTGGCCTACCGCAAGATAAATAGAGAAATCCTCTTCTTTATATTATTATCAAAATAGAGAAGATCATACTATAGCAGACTAGAAAACAATGGATCATTGTTTTCTTAAATACAACTTGTAAATGTATTTTTTACAAGTTGTATAATTTCCATCAACACACTTCATCTAATCCCTGTAATTATATTTGCTCTGCTCAATATTCTGGCTTCATGATAAAAGGTTTCTTTTTTTACAGTAAACATGCTGATGGAGCTTTGATTATCAGTCTGAAATGATTCCCCCAGCTGTTCATATCGGCACTGAAAAGAAAATAATGTCAATGCTGTATATATATATATTCTCTTATATAGTCTCTCTACTCTTATTAAGGGGCCGGACACAGAATTTTGCCCTTGACACGCCGCACAGACGTGCACATTTTATTCAAACAGTTATTATTGCCTCTGGTAAATAAATAGCCCCAACCCTGATTACACACACGGTCGTCTGCGGTTTCAGCGTCTTTGTTCTCCTTCTTTTTGTGATGGTTCAGGGCGGGCGACGGGGTGGTGGAGGTGGGTTGGGGGTGGGGTTGCTACAGTGTTTTTGGATTCTTTTTAAAATATTCCATTCCCCTAGTGTGGTACTTTCACAAACCAGGAACATGGTAAAAGCACAGCAACAAAACTGCATTCAAGGTACTGTGTGATTGAAGAAATTAGCTTTAAGTCATTTTAATCTTTGAAGAGCATGTGTCTTACACTTGGTAAAATTGTAGTACACCTTTATTGAATTGATTGTTGACCCAGCTGCGGATGGTGAATTAGGTTGCCCTTTCATCCGGAGGGTTCAGTGTGGGTGCTGCAACACAAAGATTAATTCATTAGACTGCTGAGTGAATTCATGAAACTGCAATTCATCTGTTATCAACTGGGCTTCAGAAATTCAAGAAACTGAAAACGCCATTGCAGGGCCCTACCATACAAAAGATGACCACGGATCATTCTGACAGAATGCCTGGCTTTAAAAACATAAAACTGAAGGGAAGTGTCACTTTCACCACATGTACCCTTAAGAAATGTATGTTAGTGAATAATACAAAATAATTTGTGAACTACAGTAGTTATTTTCACATTTGTTTCACAACATTTGTTCTTTCTGTAAGTATACATTTTGTTTAAAGCAATATTTAAATACAGTAGTTTCAGGTCTACATGTGCCCATTTAATTTCTTGAAAAATGTATTTACATTGATAGTTCAGTACTGTATTATTATTATTATTATTTGTTTATTTAGCAGACACCTTTATCCAAGGCGACTTATAGAGACTCGGGTGTCTGAACTATGCATTAGCTGCAGAGTCACTTACATTTACGTCTCACCCGAAAGACGGAGCACAAGGAGGTTAAGTGACTTGCTCAGGATCACACTATGAGTCAGTGGCTGAGGTGGGATTTGAACCGGGGACCTCCTGGTTACAAGCCCTTTTTTAACCACTGGACCACATAGTTTAAAACAATAAAAAAAGAATCACATCCTCATTTAATTCTACTTTTCTTTAGAAAGATTTAAAGCTTCAGAGGCAGGATACATCTCTTTTTAATTTGGTGACCTAATTTCTGTGTTTAAATGTATTATAGAAGTAAAGTATTTTATCCTGAAAAGTTTGAAAAAATGGAGTACTCGTATTTAAGATTAATCTGTTACATAAGTGTGATAGCTATATAAGGTATTTTATTTTAGTATTTAACTTTATCACTGCTATTAGTTTAATAGAAGAAAAACAACAGACTGATAAAAACATGTTTTTGCTTCAGCAAAAGAGGCAAATGTCAGGGATTGAATTACTGGGAGGCTGGGGGTGGGGTCAATCCCTTTATAAGTTTCTCCAAATAGTTTCCAAATGACCTTTTTAACATTTTTGAACCTGTTAAAAACGTGTTAATTTTATGATGACATTTCCTGCCGTATCTATGCAGTTTTTCAGTACCAATCAGTGATACGTTTTTCAGTACCAATCAATGATAATGAGAAAGCGTCTCCTGACAATCTGAAAACTACTCTGCACATTTTACATAGGCTTCTAAATCATATTCCTAAGTAAGTAAAGAACTCAAAACATTTCATTTGATCAGAAAAAGAATATTATTTAATCTTATTACAGCTTGATCCATGTCTTAGCCTACACTGTTGACTCAACTCCAGCCAAGATCAGCAAAGAAATTTGCCTTCGTAAAATGTGTAGTTATCTAATTCAGATTGTCGGAAGACGCTTTCTCATGATCGTTGATTGGTACCGAAAAACTGCGTAGATTGAAAATAATGGAATAGGCAGGAAATGTCATCATGCAATTAACAAGTTGTTAACAGGTTCCTTTCTGTTTTAAGTGATACCTGTCAACTTACAGCATGTTAAAAGGGGGGTTTGGAAATACTATTATTCAGAGAAACATAAAGGGTTTGCCTACCTGGATTACTATTTTCCAGACTTAATAACAACTTCAGAAGGAAATTACTGATCCTGTAATCAGGACAGCTTCAGCTTCTTATCTGTGAAAAGGTGGGGAAGCTTATGGGTGATGCAGGGCTTCATTTATTGCACACAATCAAAAGATATGATATTTAACACCTTTCATCACATTTAGGCTTTCCACTACATAAACTAAAATGTATAAGTTTTGCTTAATACTGGAAAGTGACTGAAATAAATAATTTCCCATGCATTAATCCATGCAGAAACTGCAATAGGAAAAAAAATATATACAGAACAAATACCATGGCATATTAAATAAGAAATTAAATATTTTGAAGAAAAAAATAGATTCTATGACGTAACCATTTAATATATAGCAACATTGAGATCATGTTTTCATACAGGAAGGGCCTGGTTTGCAGATTGGACACTGGAAGATAGCATAGAGAGAGAAAGAGACAGAGACGGTGCAGTTTCTTAATCAGAAAAGGTGTGCAGCAGTAATCAGAAATAAAATAGATTTCTTTTTGTGAATTGAGAATCTTGGAGTTGTATATTATAGAATTTCTACAGTTTATATAATAACTATAGTTGTTGTGTAGAAATGAAATTACAAAGACAATAAGATAATTTATTTGCAAAAACGTTTTTTTAAAGTAAAAGGTTCCACTCTGAATATCACCATGAGTCTCTGAGCTTCCCTGAGGTTCCCCGTAGCTTGGAAGTCGGAAATTATTCACAGTATTTACAAGCTGTCCCAGTTTAAGGACTTAAAAATCTGGTCACCTTATATTTTGGGAGAAAATGGCAAGAAGGCAGTTCAGTGCCGATGCTGTTGCTAACCTCCTAACTGAGTCTGGCACAGTGCCTGATGACTCAGTGAATGCTGTATATACTGACTCCTAGCAGTGCAGTAGCAACAGTCACACAATCAGGTACATTGCCTGTAAGCATTGTTATTACCTGTAAGCATTGTTATTGCCTGTAAGCACTGTTATTGCCTGTAAGCATTGTTATTGCCTGTAAGCATTGTTATTGCCTGTAAGCATTGTTATTGCCTGTAAGCATTGTTATTGCTGTAAGCATTGTTATTGTCTGTAAGCATTGTTATTGTTTGTAAGCATTGTTATTGTCTGTAAGCATTGTTATTGTCTGTGCATATAAGCATTCTTATTGTCTGTAAGCATTGTTATTGCCTGTAAGCATTGTTATTGCCTGTAAGCATTGTTATTGCCTGTAAGCACTGTTATTGCCTGTAAGCATTGTTATTGCCTGTAAGCATTGTTATTGCCTGTAAGCATTGTTATTGTCTGTAAGCATTGTTATTGTATGTAAGCATTGTTATTGTCTGTGCCTGTAAGCATTGTTATTGCCTGTAAGCATTGCTATTGCCTGTAAGCATTGCTATTTTCTGGAAGCCTTGTCATGGTCTGTGCCTGTAAGCATTGTTATTGTCTGTAAGCATTGTCATGGTCTGTGCCTGTAAGCATTGTTATTGTCTGTAAGCATTGCTATTGCCTGTAAGCATTGCCATTTTCTGGAAGCGTTGTCATGGTCTGTGCCTGTAAGCATTGTTATTGCCTGTAAGCATTGTTATTGTCTGTAGGCATTGTTATTGTCTGTAGGCATTGTTATTGCCTGTAAGCATTGTTATTGCCTGTAAGCATTGTTATTGTCTACAATTTATTCTAAAAGAACCATCCCTGTCTCCCATGTTTCCTGCCATTTTTTTAAAATTCTGTTTCTTTGTTCCCCAGAGGAATTTTAATGTGTCCATGTTCTCATTTCAGTGTGCCTACACAGGTCCATCTTTATATAAACCACCTGGTTAATTACTGAGTGAGCTTTCCACAATTGAAATCAATGACGACACATGCTATATGAGACACTTAGTAATTAGACTATATCAATTAATAGTGTTAGATAGTTTTACATAAAAATAAGAAAATATTAATGTGCAAATAAAAACTAAATAAAAAACATAAAGAACAAATAGTTTAAATCTTGTGCCACACGTTATTTAAAAAAAAGAAAGCAATCGAGACCTGAAAGCAGTGAACAAGTCAATTATCTCAAGAGTCCATTATTACAAAAGCAAAACAATAAAAAGGTAAATAAACCTGTAAATGAAAGATTTAACATTTTTAAAATAACATGAACTGTGTACCAGTTTCTAATAAAACTGATTATAGGGCATTACCGTGGTAGCTGACCAGGGCTATACAGTGGCGCCGATGCTTAAAGCTCTTACCTTTTCACTTACATTAGCTACATAGATCTGAAATGTGGATTTTTAGCAAACATGTTTACATGTTATAGAAACCATGTATTTTAATTTTAAAATATGATATCTGGTACAACTTTAGGTTACTGACATTTCTCAGCTTCTACTCCTTATTCTCAGGATATCTGTCATACTTGCACTTCCGGGCTCATTTCCCCTCAGCAGTTTCTTCTAGGGAAATGAATAGCTGAAAGTCTGTGTGATGGGTACACCCCGCCCCTGTGTGTATATGTATCATTTTGTATTATGTTGTGTTATTGTTATTTTAATGTATGGTGACCGTCTCCAGATTGATTAATTTATTACTAATCTGGAGAAGGTCACATGTATAAAACCCCACAACGTTGGCTGAACAGGGTTAGTGTGTTCAGAGGTGGAACAAGAGACGTAAGTTGTGAGATAAAGAAAAGAATATCTAAAACAATTGCTACCCGTGCTGGTTTTACACCAGCACCATACTGGTTTGTTCCGTGTCTGTTTTGTCTGTTTACTTTGGCCACTGCCGTTTTGTTTTGTGTTTGTTTAAATCTTGTTTATTATTAAACGTGTGCATCAGTGCTCCCATACCCCAGTCTACTTCCTGGTCTGATGTCACACACAAGCCATCTGGGTGACAGCATGTTAGTTAATAGAGGAAGCAGCTGGTTGGTTAATGACAGGAAAGAAAGGAAGTGCAACACCAACTGAATGCATGGCTTGCAAAAAGAGATGTATGTTACCAAGAGTAGTACCAGATATCATTTTTTAAATACAACTTACTATAACATGTGTTTCTTTCAAAACTGCACAATTGAAACCTATAACATTCATGGATGTGGACAACAGGTATGATTTATAGAATTATTTTGATAGCTACAATTACTATTAAAAAATTATATCTGACATTTCTTAAACTGCCCATTAATCTCTCTAAGCTTTGATACTGCCACAGCCAATGAATTATTTTAAAATCCAAACACACGTTTGTCCCGATTCTCCCATCCATATGTCACCGTGTAGTAATGAACACCCAGCATTGATCAAAGTCAGAGATAATGCAATATGCTAGTGAGGATAACAGTTCTTTATGCAGGGGTCTGACCATTACCATTTTATAAAGGGCTGGCCTGGCAGCGCTCTACAATAGCTGAGGCCTCTGCTTTCAGCAAAGAGACATTTTATTGTAGCTTGTGACTGATGCTTGCTGAACATTATAGCAATTATTTAAAATGACCCACATAACATTTGTATTTAAGGAGAAAAACTCAATTTTATTGAATGTACAAGCAATTTAATGGTGGTGTTGAGCAGAAAAGCAGTAATTAAAATAGGAAGCTGCTTTTAAACATCTTCAATACATATATTTGGCTTTTAAAAGAAAGAATTATTTGTTTTCAAGTGCTTTTTAAGCCCATTGTTTCCAAGCTCAGAATTGGACTGGAGAGCTATCTGTTGCTAGGTAACCCTCAGTCACATGCCCAACCCCTACCTATATCAAAGATCTCTGACAATTATCTAAAAGCTGTGCTGTTATTGATTAGTTTGGTGGTACCTGGTGGACTGAAGGCCATTATTTGCACCCTGATTGGCTGGGAATGATGTAATCTGGAATCGTGTATTATAATGAGATGCTACCAGGCTGCCATGTTTGTGTACTTGGTTTGGTTTCTTGTAGTTCTACCTTTGAATTCTAATGAACTGGAACAGAGTTATTAATTAATATTTACCTAATACAGAAATAAACTAATAGATTGCAAAGCATTTATATTGTTGTGTGTAAAAGATGTATGATATTGTATCTGGGGCTGTATATTCACTGTATAACTGGTGATAGGCTAGTACCATTTTAAGATAAAGTGGATTATATTTCCTTCACTATCTACAGTGTTTAACTCCTTGTTTTTTAAAAGAAGATGTTAAATATTATAAGTGGGACAGAAAAGCTGTATCTTTTTTTTCTTTTTTTTTTTTACAGAATCAAAACCTACTGCTTCTTGTCAAACAGAACGAGTGTGGAATGCTGCTGCTGACAATATATGTTACAAAACCTAGCAGGAATATTGATTAACATAAATATATGGTAACAGTATGGTTAATGTATGCATGTCTGCTGAGACTCTGCTATTACTCCTGTGCAAACACTGTGTACATGAATTTGTAACATTACTGGGCATATGTCCGTTCAGTTCTCGACTCTGTGTGTGTGTGTGTGTGTGTGTGTGTGTGTGTGTGTGTGTGTGTGTGTGTGTGTGTGTGTGTGTGTGTGTGTGTGTGTGTGTGTGTGTGTGTGTGTGTGTGTGTGTGTGTGTGTGTGTGTTGAATTGAGAATGCTGGAGAGGTGAGGCTGAATGCAGCATTTTTCCTTACCTGCAGAGGTAAGCTTGTTTGAAACAGTAGGGGGCGCTGTGTGTAAGTCCTTGGGAGGTTTTTACATTTGCACAGTTCCACACGCTGGACAATCCCCACAGCAAAGCTAATTTGCCACTGATGTATAAAATATTGCTCTTATTTATTTGGCGCTTAAATTGACGTATGTCAACTGACTGACTGCAACCGTGAAACAAGACTGTTTGTTCGTGTAAATCTAAAGACACAAGTGGGAGGAAAAATAACAGGTTGTTATCGGTATGCATCCATTTAATAAACCGGACGTTCATTACGTTTTTCTTTTTTAAAATAAATGATTATTTGTAATCACACCTTTTCAGTGTCACCCCCGAGTACAGTGTAACACTGTGCTGTTGTCTTCAAATATGAATCGAATGCAGCACTGACGTCTAGATATCTGTTTAGCTGAAGCAGAGGACTGGATGTGACCTGAATGCAATGTATGACTTAATAATGGAATGAGACGCACAACTCATTTTAAATCCATTTTTTGAGAACCGAAGCAACATCTTGGCATTACATCTGCGTTAGCCAGCATATCAAGCAATGCAAACAGGTTGTGGTTGTGTGTGTGTTCGTTCTGAAGCAGTGATATTTGTAACTCTTTTTAGAGAATAGCGGTATCATAGATAAGGAGGCGATGCTTCAGGTAAAACGTTTAATGTGCGGGGTTCATACAACCGGTTGATCTGAATGTATTGCAACAGTTTAAAATGATGTGGTCAGGTTAATACATTATTCAGATAGGTACATGATATCATTCATACTGTAACATCAAACTAAAATATATAGATTTTTTTTTATGTAATAACTTCCACTAGACGAAACTGCAGGCAGACAGGTGCTGTGTGCTCACGGCAAGCGGAGACGCTTGTGCAGGGCGAGAGGGCATTAAACCCAAGCGAAAGCTACGTGCTTTTATAGACAGAACCGAATAGCTTCAGACTCCTCCGGCAGAATGACATTATCGTGCAGGTGGACATGCACACAGCGAAGAGACACCTAAAAGGATATATTCTGCAGCTCTTACTGCGCATCAGTTGTGTGTGAGACTTTGTGGTTTGCATTATTTTAGCTCTGACTGTAGCGCTGTAGCGCTTGCTTGATTCCTTCGTTTGTGTGTGAAAAAAAAAAAAAAAACAGAAGGGCGAACATGAAAGCCTGGGTTTGGCATCGCTAGCGGTTGCCTGACAAATAAATAATAATAATACAAAATCTCTCTGCATTTTTTTAGAATTACTTAGTAGCAGAATGCAGACAGGGTTTTTAATCCAGTAGCATTACGCCGTTTCCGGTTCCTAGCTGGTGTTTCCCCATTGCAAAGTATTGGACAAACAGCAGATCCAAATGGCATGGACATTTACGCTGCTGCTCTGCCGTTCTGTTGGGGTCTATTTGCAGTCTCCTATTTCAACTCAACTCCATCATCATCAACCAACAGCATCGAAAGCACTGCAGCAGCAAGAGCGACTACCGAGCCCAAGCAGACGGCATGAGGCTTGATCCAGTCCATTTCTCTATGCTGGTCATCGGGGTATCCTTCGCCTGCTACTCCCCGAGTTTAAATTCTCTGCAGGACCAGGCTTACAGGTCGGCGGTAGTCATTGAAGGAAAGGTCCAGTCTCTACCCACTAATGTTACCAAGGAGCCCTACAGTGTGAATGTCATAGTGCTGGACGTGTGGCCCCTTAACAGCGGGGGGCTTCAAAGGGACCAGCTTGTGACCATCGGGGATTTTGGTTCGGATCCTCCGTGCATCAAAGTGAAAAATAACCACAAATACGTGTTTTTCATGGACCTAACTGACAAGCCCTTGGTATTCAAGGCATCGTTCGCTCCTCTAGACACCAGCGGGAAGAATCTAAAAAAAGATGTTGGCAGGATATTGTGCGAAGACTGCGGTAAGTTTATTCATTCTTACACTACACTAGGACCCGGGCATTACTGCAGATTGCACTGTTTGAGTGAATTGCGTTTAAATTACATGTTGCAACCGTTATCCAAGTGCTTTGCTAATAAGATTAAACAATTATTAAACTAACTAACAGATGGGGCGTCTCTTCTTTCATAATTTTATCTTTGCAGCATTGGTTTGGTCATATATATATATATATATATATATATATATATATATATATATATATATATATATATATATATATATATATATATATATATTATACACAGACAGTACATATAAATATGTACAACATTATATGTACATTATGTGCGGTGCCATTAGTTACATTATGACAGGTTGCCGCTATGTGATAAACTTTTGTTCAGTGTATTGTGGTTTTGTTACGGATACTGCAATTGTGGTTAAAAAGCAAAGAACGTGAGTTTTTGAAATGTTATGCTTACGGCGTTATACAGTAGTGATAATGTAGCGGTTGCAGAATACAACAAGACCAAAGTAACACACCTTTGCAGAAGTCCAAGTGCAAAAGCTGAAGTTGTGGTTGCAATATGATTGTGTTTGTTTGAGCTGTTCTACATTTTGAATGTGTTTTGTTCATACTGGAATGCGCTATACAAGGTTCCTGTGTCTGTCACTGTACCCAGGGCACAGGCAGGCACAACAGGGCTTCTTTTAACAGATAATCTAGAAGATACTGTGACGCTGCCGAGTACACAGAACACAAAGGACTGTAACCTTTGCTTGTGGTTTCACGAGCCAGCTTTCCTCTTGGGTAGGTGGTCATATCAGACCCGCACATAACACCGGATTCACGTCGAAAGGAAATTATATAGATAATATATTTACATGTTACCTGGTACTGTATACTGACTTTTAACAGACAGCCTTCTCGCTTTCATCTGCGTGAAATATATGCATTATGTGTCGACACCAAAGTTATTAAATAGTAGGTATATTTGGGGTTTTAGTTTCATTATTTTGCAATGCATGCGGTGTCTTCCCTTACCCCCATGGCGAAAGCGTTTGCATTCGAGTGAAGCTGAAAACACGAGAATGCATTGCATCAGAAGACTGTATACACTTTAGCAGGCGAATTAGATTAAAGTGACCAGCTATAGAGTTCTGGTTTCGGTAGGATTTCCTACAGGGCTGCATATAAGAACAACGGTACACCTGCTCTTCGAGAGGTAGTAATGTACAGTAACGTTTGAAACAGAAGGCAAGCTTGGCGTTCTTTACACCAACCTGTTTTTATTGTGGTTCCATTTTATTGCACATGAATTGTACACGCTTTACATAATATTCCAATTGTATAACTACTTATAAGCACGTAGGAGCAGAGTGCGACTGCTGTAGTTTACACACAGTGCATTCTTAAAACAAACATTTGAAGCGTCTCACTAGCTCAATACATTAAACCCGTTGGTATCATTGTGCTACAGGTAATTGGGACATGTCATTCATTATTTTATATTATTACTGTATAGGGTGGTATATCAACAGATATTTTACACATGACTGAAATGGATCGAAATATAGCCAGTCATAGAAGGTAGTTGGATTATTAATATATGTACTAGGTGGCCACATTATTTATTTGAATGTTAAAACAGCATCTTGGTGTGCAGAATTGTTGTGTGCATTAATACAGCAATGACCTAATGTTTTTTAAAAAAAAAAATAACAGTGTACAGATATTCTCTGACTAACGAGCAAGTATAATTCGTATTATTATTATATAATACTAATTCATATAATCCAGTGGTATTTTGTACAGTGTTATACATATACTGCAAGATACAGGGGTATCAAATGCAGGTCACCCAGCTAGGACAATGTATTCAATCTGATGTGTGTTTAAATCATGTTCAAAAGCAGAATATATGTAAATACAATTCCATCTCAAACCTCCAATGCCTTGTAACTAAAGCAGAGTTCTATGTACAACATCTACAGTTAAAATAAAAGCTGTTGTGATGATTTTTAATAATATTCCCACATAGTGTGTGATCATATAAAACATCTCTTCCTGAGTAGCAGAAGTGAACAATGTAACTAATGATGGAGCTATTGGATGGAGCTGCAGCAGACTACTGGCTCAGTGAATTGAATGTCACAGGTTTGTTCTCCTTAGAGACTGTTCTCATAGAAAGCAGTGCCGAATAGCAGGTGTGCTTTAGAACGAATGAAGGACTACATGCAAACAGTATTACTGAATCTGCTGTAGTTCTGGACTGCTCCATTGAAAACACTGTTCTAGGTGTGCTCCTGTAGTTCTGGACTGCTCCATTGAAAACTCTATTCTAGTTGTGCTCCTGTAGTTCTGGAATTCTGGACTATTTTATTAATCTAAACAGCAGCACATCTTAATCCCCCCACTCTTTAACGTTAATCCTGCTAGTGTTTACCTCCAGGTACAAATACAGTGACCTATGCTCGCTTGCTTTGTTGAAAGCATGGTCCGTTAGCACTCAGGAGAAGAAAAACAAAGTTAATAGGGGAAATGAAACCTCTAGGAATACATGGCTAAATGGACCGCCCTTCCTCCAGGCAGCTAGCTAAAGGTCTTAATGTGGTTACAGAGAGGGACATAAAGTATTGTTCATGACAGCATCCAGTCTATTCTTGAAGGATCCAATAGTCTCTGCTTCAACATCTCTGTTTGGCAGCCTGTTCCAGTGGTTCAGCACCCTTTCTGTGAAAAAGCTCCTTCTCCCCTCGGTTCTGAATATGCCGTTCTTCAGCTTCCACCTGTGGCCCCTGGTTCTGTTCTCTGTGACCTGTGAAAAATAATTCTCAGCAATTACTTTGTTAAACCCCTTGACAATTTTAAATACATCTGTTAAGTCACCTCTGGCTCTCCTTCTTTCTAGGCTATTTCCGTCTATCTTCATATGACATACCCTTCAATCCTAGAGTTAATCATGTTGCTCTCCTCTATACTCTCATGTCTTTCTTATATGGACCAGAACTGGACACAGTATTCTAGGTGTGGTCATATCAGTGCATTGTATAATTTTAATATAACTTCTCTAGATTTGAATTCAACTGTCTTGGCTGTATAAGCTAACATTCTATTTGCCTTTTTTTATAGCTTTTCCGCTAGGTGTCTAGTTGGCTTAAGAGATTCATCCACTACTACCCCCGTCCTTTTCATACATAGCCTCCTCTATTTCGTTACTGTTCATGTTATACTTGCCTCTTATGTTTTGGTTCCTGATGTGCAAGACTTTGCATTTATTCACATTAAATTTCATCTGCCATGTGTCAGCCCAAGCTTGAATCTTGTCTAAATCTCTTTGTATTATTAAAGTTGCTGATTTGGAGTTGGCTACCCCTCCCAGTTTTGTGTTGTCTGCAAATCTACATAGTTTACTAATTATGTCTTAGTCCAGGTGATTTATATAGATTAAGAATAGCAATGGTCCCAGTACTGATCCCTGTGGTACCCCACTTGTTACATTACTCCAGTTTGATGCCTGGCCTCTAATTATAACTCTCTGCTTCCTATCTTGTAACCTGTTATGAATCCATACTGCTACTTTACCATTTATTCCTACTGATTTAATCTTTAGATATAGCCTTTGTCAAATGCTTTTTGAAAATCTAAGTAGATTATGCCATACGCACTATCCTTGTCCACTCTAGTATTCACCTCCTGAAAAAAATCTAGTACCTTAGTTAAACAAGATCTACCCTGCCTAAAGCCATATCGGATGTCTCCTATAATGTTGATACTATATAAATATCTTATCCTTATCCATCAGGAATGTTGAGGTAAAGCTGTAAGAAACGAAATCAAGTAACCAAAGCTTTGTCTGCTTGACTTCAGGCTGGTTAATGATGGGCACTTCCTTCCCTTAGGTAGACAGTCCCAGATTAGTGAAACCAGCCCTTAGTTTCTTACCAAGAAAATGAGACACAGCCACCCTTATGAACGTTTACCTCAGTAAATTTGCACAGTATTTTTGCATTATTTACCCATGGTTACACTATTCATTACCAGAGTTTATCATGGTTTTTAATATGCCTTACCATACCTCTCTGGGCTTTACAATGCTTATCTATGCTTTACCATGCTTTCACTTTTAAACTTTTATAAGGGGAATGCTTGGCAGAGAAAACAGTTCTAATGAATAGCTTCTAATTGATAAGTCAGGCCCAAAGGTACCTTGTAGTTTCACCAGCATTGAATAACGAAAGAAAACTAAACTCAGGAAAAGAAAATGGTCTCGCATTTGCTCCAGGTGACCCTAATGGGAAATGACCTCTGGAATGACTGAATTCAATATTGGATTAACTCACTCACTTTGCTATACATCAGCAGGTAATCACTTTGCTGCTAAAATGAAGAGGCCATAAACTATTTTCTTTTCAGCGTGCATTGATTTACTTGAGCTTTGACTGTCAATGCTTTGAACCCTTTCTATATTAAGTGTTTTCATTAAAGGACTGGTAACCCCGGCTTTTAAAAACACTTTCGTACCCTTCTTATCACCAGGACCCCCCTTGTTAGGTTACCTTGCCCTTAATTCTCCTATTCAAAATGTCTGTCTAGAAGCCATTGTAGAAACAAGACCTCCAAAATGGCAGAAAGGTTTTATTTCAAAATCATGTAAAGGTGATTTCTATTTTGGGGAGACTTATCCAGCTAGGTGTCTTATTATTTTCTATTTCCATTTCAATTGCTTTATAAAGCTAACATGAATATAGTGGAGGGCTGTCCGTTTGTTTGTTGTGTTATTCCAGTATCTTGTTCCGCACTCATCCAATTGTCGTAAAACGTAACAGAATCTGGGCCGTGTTTTCACAGTACTAACACCTGATTGGCAAAGGGTTTATATTCTAGCATGAGAATTATTCCATGTGTATTGCAGCAGTTAAAACCATTTGGGTATCTATAACAAGGTTACATGAGGTAGCCTAAATCTGTATTTTTATAAGAGGAATTGCCATTGTTTTCAGCAAGGGTATAATAAAGCCATCATGTAGCAGGGAGTTCATCTTATTGCAACCCAAGCCTGTTACTGTATCCTCAATTATTCTTACTGGTTTACTAACAAAGTATATTCTGTTTTCTTATATTATATTGACTTACCTATAGACTTGTAGACTGCAGTCTTTCATCTCAAAAGAACTTGCCATGGTAAGCTATCTAGGCAGAAGCTGTTGTGTGCTGCTGCGGGTACCGAAATAAACTACAGCAAATCATGCCTGTAGTTCTCAAAATAATAATAATAATAATAATAATAATAATAATAATAATAATAATAATAATAATAATAATAATAATAATAAAATGTTTCCTACGTGAGACAATTTCTGCAAACGTAGGAAACGTTTTGGCTGTGTGGTCCAGTGGTTAAAGAAAAGGGCTTGTAACCAGGAGGTCCCCGGTTCAAATCCCACCTCAGCCACTGACTCATTGTGTGACCCTGAGCAAGTCACTTAACCTCCTTGTGCTCCGTCTTTCGGGTGAGACGTAATTGTAAGTGACTCTGCAGCTGATGCATAGTTCACACACCCTAGTCTCTGTAAGTCGCCTTGGATAAAGGCGTCTGCTAAATAAACAAATAATAATAATAAAAATAATTAAGCATCCCGGTAAAAGGAGCTTGAATGTTAAGCCCACTGGACTACCTACTGTTATTATCTCATGAGCCATTTTTATATTTTCATTTTCATATTTCCATTGTTGTGAAAACTGCAGACACAGTCTAATGGCAACTTTCACTTTGACATGCAATCTAACGTTAAGGTGACCAGATTTTCAAAGCTCAAAACCGGGACACATTGTTAAATAACTGATGATTAATTATTTAAATAAAGGATATGTCATAGTTATCTAAATATCCATCCTCTCACTCTTTTTGTTTTTTTAAGCAGCTAGCTAATTTCAGTACACTCCTAGGTGTATAATTTGTGGCTAATTAGTTTTAAACATAAAATAATTCATTCTGTAGATCATCGTTATAAATACAGTTACATTTTGGCATTTTTCTTTCTTTCTTTTTTTACTCCCTGCATCAGGATGGCTGTATTTATTGACGTTGTTGATGTGGTTTAACCTGGTGGATTTGGATGCTTGCAACCTCTCGCTGCTCTGCCTAGTTAGTGCCTGGGCTAAATCCTGCCAGAACTGAGCAGCTACGAAATGACTATTACACACAGTTGTGGATTCTTATTGAATATAAACTAAATAATGCATGGCGCACTGAGGAATAAGCACGTTTTAAAAATGATATTCTTGAATACCCCAGTACCTTTTTTTATTTAATTTGTTTTCACTGCAGGTGCCATAAACTAAGGAAGCGGTGGTTTACGTTATTTTGACACAAGGTATTTAGAGTGCGTCGCGCTACAGGAAGTGGCTGTAAACCAGACTTTTTTTTTAAATTTTGAGAAAAATATCGGGTCACTAGGACCTTTAATGGAAAAACGGGACTGTACCGGCTAAACCGGAACGTCTGGTCACCCTATCTAAGATGGCTGCCATAGTTTGGTCATGTGACCATTTTTTAATGCTGATCAAGACCTAATGCTACAGACTTCCAAACCACTGCACATATGGATGCTGAGATTCCCTATGTCAGGTCTATGCTGCCAGTGTAAACATCCCCTCTGTTACGTGCTACTTTGTTATAACATGTCTATACTGCCAGTGTAAACATCCCCTCTGTAACATGCTACTTTATTATTACATGTCTATACTGCCAGTGTAAACATCCGCTCTGTAACATGCTACTTAATCCTCATAATCCCAACAGTATTTTTCAAATATTTAGCATTGTACTTGAGACCTGGAAGGAAATCGAACTTTAAAATCAGTTCTGTAGAAATCTTGATTTAAAATCAGTTCTATGGAAATCTAGATTTAAAATCACTCCTATGGAAATCTAGCTTTAAAATCAGTTCTGTAGAAATTTAGCTTTAAAATCAGTTCTATGGAAATCTAGATTTAAAATCAGTTCTATGGAAATCTAGATTTAAAATCACTCATATGGAAATCTAGCTTTAAAATCAGTTCTGTGGAAATCTTGCTTTAAAATCAGTTATATGGGGAACACAGGCATAACTTGGAGCTAAGATTCAAATATGTCCTCCATTTCCTCTTTTTGTGTCAGCTTGTCCTATTCCAACAGACATTTCTACAGAACTTACAGAAACTGACATAAAAAAATTCAATTCTCAAGGCAGCTGGAAACCAAAATACTTTTTTTTGACAAATCCTTTTACTTCCAAAAATAGAACAGTTCAAGCCAATCAATGTGCCCTGTTGCATGTCCCCAGGGCTCCAGTGTATCCTCAACATTGTACTTGCTTGTTGTCATATACAGTATATTGGCGTGTGCAACTTCCCAAGTGATCTGTCCAGAAACACATTTCATTTGGTTCACTTGACCTTCAATGAGATAGCCATTTGGGATTCGGTCCACAGCGGGGCCAGCAGCAGGTAATCTACTGTAGCATTCCATGAATATTTAATTGCAGATTAAAAGGGGGGCTTTTTACAAATGCTGACTAACCACTGAATCACATTAAGGACTCTGCAGTCACCATTCATCTTCCCAGGAAATGAATGGAAAACAAACAGCACCAGATATTTTGTTATAAAAATATTACCTGTTTCATTCTTGCTGGAGAATCTGCTGTAGTCTCTTCTTGGGTAAATCTTGCCCCTTCCTGTTTTAATGTCAGTGAAATACAGTACTGTGGCAAAATGGTTTGCAGTGCGCTTGTATAGAGGTGATGCGGTGCTCAAGTAATGACAAACAACAACGTTCACGGTGCAATGATGTTTTATTTATAATCCAAAGTCACTTGACAACTGTAAATAAGAATCACTGGCAATACACAGCTATGTGTACTGCTCAGTAAAACCCACAGGGTTCAGTCCCGAAATAATAATGATGGTAAATACACACACAGAACACAGACACGATCACAAGTCCAAAGTGAGTGCTTTTTAAGTGCCAGTGGTGAAATACATTTATTTTGTGAACAATGGTGCAGTGTTGTCCAGGTTGGTGCTGGCTTTTAGCGACAGCTCCTGGTACGTGATAGCCGTCTAATAAGAACAAACGTTTACAATTAGTACGACAAAACAAACAAACACTAAACACTCACGGTATATCACAGTGCTTCAGCGGTTCATCCGTAACCATAACAAAGGAGCCGTTCGCTCGGCCACATCCCCTTTTGTACCTTCAGCCACGCCCCCTTGGTTATCGAGCGCATTCGTCTTTCCTCCAATCCTCGATTAACACATCGCTTCCCGTCTGGGGCGATGACTTGGTGTACTGTGGCTCCGCCCCCTTCCTGTATGGCCGACTTCCAACTGCCCCTGGAATGAACTGTGAAACCATCCAGTCCGGGGCACACTGTTCCCTTTACACAGCGCCCTCATAGGTCAGGAGGGAGATTTATAACCAAGATTCATTCTTTCTCTGTCACAAGTACACATAACTAAAATGGGCTACATTTAGAAATTGCATCTTGTAATCACAATTTTTTATGTGGCATCTTTATATGGCTAAACAAAGGAGTGAAACACTCTTCTTTACAGTAGAATGGGTTATTTATTTCTGACCTCATTTGCATTGGTTTCCTTTGCATGGTATATTTTTTACAGTCAATTATGAAATATTTTATAGATATGAATATGAACGTGGTCATTTTTGCCTCTTTGTAGAAACATGTCTTTATACTGGTGATCCTGTTTCTATAATCAGACCATATTGTCAGTGAAATGCACAAGTTCAAGGGCCCTTCACTAATTCAATATTTCACTTTTTTATTTGTAATACACATAGTAAAAAAGAGAGCACTGGACTTCAGTGTGTAATATTGGTATATTTGTGGTGGCTCATCAGAGGAGGCACTGCCCACTCTCGAGCTTTTTTATTTTTATTTAGCCACAATTTTCTCCCCAATTTGGAATGTCCAATTATTTTTTCTCCTACCGCAGCAATTCCCCACACACTCAGGAGACCCCAAGGTTCAGTGGGCGTCCTCCAATCCCACTACCAAGCCAGCTTCCTCTTTTACACGCAGGAACTTGAGAGCGGATGTCAGAGGGCTACCGGCCTCTGGAGGACAGAGGCCAGCCCTGCAGGTGTCTGAGCTTAATGGGTGCCTGGCCAGGGGTTCACTGTAGCGCGATGAGGAGAAGCAGTCGAGGAGAGCGCGAGTGCTTCAGAATCCCCAAGTGAAGACCGGTGACGCTGTACAGCCAGGACGTGAACCTGCGCTGTATGACTCACCCTGCTTCATACAGCCAGGATGTGAACCTGCGCTGTATGACTCACCCTGCTTCACACAGCCAGGACGTGAACCTGCGCTGTATGACTCGCCCTGCTTCATACAGCCAGGATATGAACCTGCGCTGTATGACTCACCCTGCTTCACACAGCCAGGACATGAACCTGCACTGTATGACTCTCCCTGCTTCACACAGCCAGGACATGAACCTGCGCTGTATGACTCACCCTGCTTCACACAGCCAGGACATGAACCTGCGCTGTATGACTCTCCCTGCTTCACACAGCGCAGGACATGAACCTGTGCTGTATGACTCGCCCTGCGCACCACGCAGCTGTACTTTTACCAGATCAGCCACTAGGGGACCCCTTCGAGAATAAGATTTTTGTATGTATTGATTTATTTCTATGTAGTAAGCAACATTAAATATATAGCTTTTATGCAAAGCTAGCCATCCGATCCACATTCTCCACTCAGTCAACGCTGTACATTCGTATGAGGCAGACACACCCTTGTCTCTTCTATTTATAATTAGCACGTCTATTAACCAATCATAGTCTTCCATTTCTTCAGCTGGGTTGCACGGAACACTGAGTAAAGTCGTCAAAAAAATAGGAGTGGCATGCCTCTCCTCCCCTTTTGCCCGTTTTAACCAATCACTGGGCGTGTGCTCTCCCACATCGATGACCCCGGATGCAACTGACAAGAGTGAAAGGAACACATGGTGACAGTGTGTAACAGTTAAGTTTATTAGAAGAAACTATTATGGGCTACTGTTTTCTTTTCTCTGCTGGCTAGTGGACAATTTTCTGCAGTTTTGTTTTTCACTGGCAGGTAATGTGCTTGACAGACGGCCCTTCCATAAATGAGCAGTAAAAAATGGACGGCCACATTAGCTGAGTAAAAAATGGATGCTTACTACAGCAAATGAGATGAGGGTATTTATGTATTTGTTTATGTTACAAGGGGTTCTAATGAACCGATTTATTCTGCTGATGAAGTACACATATAAATCCCTTAGTATTTTCTTTAAGATTTCATTAAGATTTTCTTAATATGTGCATTTACCACAGTTGAGAGAATTTCTTTCTGATTTTTTGGGTATTTTTTCTGTTTTGCTGTCTTCTATTTCATTTAATTGTACTTCATCTAAATCAGTTTACTTACTTCTTTGTTTTTTTTTTTTGCAGGTAGTTGGTCACTCAGTGTTATAGTTGCTGTAAACAAGATGGCTACCGGTACTGTAAATTCTGTGAAGCAACGCAGCGATTACTAGTATGTGATAAGGCTCCAACTGTCCATATCCATCCAATATACGGACAGCTGGAACCTTGCTCGTCCAATCACATTGCTTTGCCAGACCTATATATATATATATATATATATATATATATATATATATATATATATATATATATATATATATATATATATATAATCTTGGATATGTCTCAGTTAATCTGGCAGCTCCACTTGGTAACTTCAATTATAGGGATAAAAATATGCTGGTCCCTCAAGGCTCAGCCTAGATTGAATGCCTATAAAGAAAACCTGTACTAGGGAGTAACTGTGTGGAGCACACGTCCCAGTAAAGTATCTCAGTGAGGAGGGAGGAGCCCAACACATCTCAGACAAGCCATTCCTGACACATGCAAAACAGGCTGAACCTCAGATACAGTGGCCCACTTCCGGACCAGGCCTAGTGATGCAGTAGCTACCTCACGACACTAGCAGTGTGCTGCAGCACCAGGTTTACATTTTAATGAAGGTTGTTTCCTTATGAGCCCAGTGCTGGAACTATCATCTCTAAGGTTGTTTCCTGTACAGTTTGTGTTATCAGTTCCGGTATAATAAAAACCAAGTCCTCAGAATCGTTGAATAATCGCACAGTAACTGAAAGATTACAAATGTTTCTCTGAATTTGCGAGTTTAGCAAATTCTAGCTGAATGCAATCCGAAACGGAGGCTTGGAGTGTGTGATACAAGTTTGATGAAGGTGCAAAATCAGGGCAGTTATCCTGTTCATGATGTTGAGTGTGACAGACAGACAGACAGATGGACACAATCAGTGCATAACAATCCCCATTCTTTTGAATGAGGACCCTAAAAACAAACCAGTTAACACAATACTGACACTCAATTATCCAAACGTCATGAATCTAATATTCTGGATTATCTGAACAAATTTCATGTTGCCAATAGTACCATTGTAGTAGCATCTGTATCCTATTGCAGCCCCATTGCGGAAGAATAATCCAGTTGTGTTCAAATAAGTCTTGGTGTTGCTATTCTTCCAGTTGGGTTTTGTTTTGAGTAATTTGAAGGTTACTGTTACAGTGTGTTGGTACTGAATGTAGCATAAATCCATCTTGGCTAGTGCTTTTAAAGTCTTAATAAACCTTGCTCATTGTTTCATATTACATATGTTGGCTCATTTGGACAGTCATGTTGTTGAAGCCGACACCCTGGGATCCATCAAGAAGCTGCTTGATGAGATTCTGGGATCAATAAGCTACTAACAACCAAACGAGCAAGATGGGCCGAATGGCGTCCTCTCGTTTCTAAACGTTTTTATGTTCTTAAGATCACCTCTGTATCTTGTTTTATTTTAGGGGATATGAATGAACAATTCTTTCACACAATCCAATGCAAAGTTGATTTCCTAAACCCCTCTGTGTAGAGCTGTCTGTATATTTGAGAGTCTGTATATTTGACTGCTTCTTGTGTTTTATTAAAATGAGCGAATAATTAAACATTATTGAAATGAAAGCCAATCAATTCTATAACATAATGAAGCTAATTAGCAAGTCCAGGATTGAGGAGGAGGTTACATGAGGAGGCTAATGAATAAAAGAGCTATTAGGAGAGGAAGCTTTAGGGTCAGAACTCGGCCTGCATTTCAACTGCAAACCCGCTGCACTCTGCATCGCGCCGTCCTTCTGAATATATTAGAAACCTCAGTGATCATCGTCTCAATCAGGCTCTGCTCAGGGATCAGAGGCAGTGGTAAAAGGTAAACAGGAGCTATCCGACACCATGTTTTTAACATTATTTATTATTATTTGAGATTTAAACAAATTCTGTGAAAACCATGAGACATACATGTCAACAGGAATACAACATATGTTAAATTCATATTTAACAAGGGACTTCACCTTAAAGGTAAAACTAAGTGAAGAATACAAATATTTCAGCCAGTTCCTTCTTCAGTGTACTGGGCTAAACACAGAAGGAAACTAAACTGCAGCTTTTATACATTTGAACTTGACAGTTCCACAGTACAGTGCAGTCTTCTGGTTTTGACTGGAAATGAACTGCAATCTTCTTGCAAAGCTAATGAAATACAGCAAGCCTACAGTCAAACTGCAGTGTTTATCAACACCACTCATAGTCCAGAACAGACAAACTGCAGTGTTTATCAACACCATTCATAGTCCAGCACAGTCAAACTGCTGTGTTTATCAACACCACTCCTCATAGTCCAGAACAGACAAACTGCAGCGTTTATCAACACCATTCATAATCCAGAACAGTCAAACTGCAGTGTTTATCAACACCACTCCTCATAGTCCAGAACAGACAAACTGCAGTGTTTATCAACACCATTCATAATCCAGAACAGTCAAACTGCAGTGTTTATCAACACCACTCATAGTCCAGAACAGACAAACTGCAGCGTTTATCAACACCATTCATAATCCAGAACAGTGAAACTGAGGTGTTTATCAACACCACTCCTCATAGTCCAGAACAGTCAAACTGCAGTGTTTATCAACACCACTCATAGTCCAGAACAGTCAAACTGCAGTGTTTATCAACACCACTCATAGTCCAGCACAGTCAAACTGCAGTGTTTATCAACACCACTCATAGTCCAGAACAGTCAAACTGCAGTGTTTATCAACACCATTCATAATCCAGAACAGTCAAACTGCAGTGTTTATCAACACCACTCCTCATAGTCCAGAACAGACAAACTGCAGCGTTTATCAACACCATTCATAATCCAGAACAGTGAAACTGAGGTGTTTATCAACACCACTCCTCATAGTCCAGAACAGTCAAACTGCAGTGTTTATCAACACCACTCATAGTCCAGCACAGTCAAACTGCAGCGTTTATCAACACCACTCATAATCCAGAACAGTGAAACTGCAGTGTTTATCAACACCACTCATAGTCCAGAACAGTCAAACTGCAGTGTTTATCAACACCACTCATAGTCCAGCACAGTCAAACTGCAGTGTTTATCAACACCATTCATTATCCAGAACAGTCAAACTGCAGTGTTTATCAACACCATTCATAATCCAGAACAGTCAAACTGCAGTGTTTATCAACACCATTCATAATCCAGAACAGTCAAACTGCAGTGTTTATCAACACAATGTGTGTTTATCAACACCTGTCACAGTACTCCAAAGGATTTTTTCTCACTGTCACAAACACATCCAAATCCCAGGAGACAGCTAACAAGCAAGATGAAAGCATGCTTCATAGCTTTAAATAAATAAAAAAAAAACACAGCTTGTTAACTCAAAGAGCAGTTTTGAGTTGGTGTAAACAAACCCCCACTCACTGCAGAAGAACCCCGGATCCTAGTCACAGCATTTCCTGCTATTTGTATTTTTGCTTGTTGAAGACCTTATCAAACAACAGAAAGAAAAAGCATGCTTTCATCTTGCAACAAACAAGTCGGCACAGAGGCTAAAATAAATGGTTGAAACAAACAACAAAAAGGCTGGACATTCACCTTATAACCCAACACAAACACCATTGATTTGTTTACACCAAATGAAAACTGCTCTTTGAGTTAACGAGCAGTGTTTTGTTTTAATTTAAAGCTATGAAAAGACACAGAGCCAACCTTCACCCATGCGTCACCCTACCTAATTCCCCTTCTAATTGTCATGGCATGTAAATGCAGTGTATCCCACTCTTCCCTGTTGAATGCATGTGCCCTTGTCTTCAGCTTCATTCTGCTTCTAATTGTCATGGCATGTAAATTAAGCATATCCCCGCTCTTCCCTGTTAAGTGCACTTGTCTTGGGCTTCAAGCACCCTTGACCACCCAGCCCCCACAATGTAGCAGTTCTCCTCTGGCAGGTGGGTTAGGTGGTTGCCATGCATTGAAGCTGGCTGGGATGTAATGCCTGTTTATTTAGTCTTTAACAGCCAGAAGCCCAGTGTTTCTGTGACTTGAAACCCATTTGAGATCTCCATACATTCCTGGCAAATTCCCACCAGAAGAGGCAACTTGTGACCTTCTGGACTATGAGTGGTGTTGATAAGCACTGCAGTTTGTCTGTTCTGGACTATGAGTGGTGTTTACAAACACCCAACAAACAGTTTTTTGCCCTTTTATACACCTGTGGCTGGAGCCTAATTAATCATCCATTATTCCATTATGGCCCCAGCCACATTTCCATGTGTGTTCTGGCAGGGAGGAATTTAACCCCCTCCTTGCCAACCCAATATTCCCCACACACACCCACACATTACACCAGCAGGGCTTCCACCCTGTCACAAGTACCAACATAGTTTGTGAATGTTATCATTCTAAAGACATATTTGCCACTGATACAGGTCAGGGTTCATGTATAAGAACATAAGAGCATAAGAAAGTTTACAAACGAGAGGAGGCCATTCGGCCCATCCTGCTCCTTTGGTTGTTAGTAGCTTATTGATCCCAGAATCTCATCAAGCAGCTTATTGAATGATCCCAGGGTTGTCAGCTTCAACAACATTACTGGGGAGTTGGTTCCAGACCCTCACAATTCTCTGTGTAAAAAAGTGCCTTCTATTTTCTGTTCTGTATGCCCCTTTATCTAATCTCCATTTGTGACCCCAGGTCCTTGTTTCTTTTTTTCAGGTCAAAAAAGTCCCCTGGGTTGACATTGTCTATACCTTTTAGGATTTGGAATGCTTGAATCAGATCACCGCGTAGTCTTCTAGTGCCGATAGTGACCATTAATCCATTGTGATGAAACTTGGTTAGAACATTCATGAATCTGTTTTCATATTGAAATGCCCCAGTACAATCGTACACACACAAACACACAGACACAAGCACGCAGACACAGACACACACACAGGTACACACACCTACAGCCACTACAATACTAATGTACAGCCCAGCTGTGAGAACTGTGATTATGGTATGCTGGCTACTTTTATTAGCTAGTAATTGTTTCAGTAACTTTTGGCACTTTAATAACAGACAGGAGTGTTGCTTTGTGTTTTGGAGTGCCGATGTAGAGGTCACTGTGAAGATCCTGCTTGAATTGGACTCTGCCTTGGACAAGATGAATCCCTCGCATCACTGTCAGACACCACCACTGTGATATGGAGCGAGCAGAGAGACCTTCACACGCATGCATATTGTTTTAATCTTCGTGGTATGAGTAAATTTGTGTCAGTGACAGATAGACAGAAGCCAAGAGCAATATTGTAACAGGGACAAAACAAGTGGCTTATATATACTGTTGTGTAAACTCATGTGAGGTCATTCAGAGCGATGTATTTGTGCTGCTGTGTATTGGTTTTATTGTTGATCTGACAATAACAATTGCTCGTATCACAATGAACTGGTCTTACTCAAGTCTCAGGGTGCATACAGTATTTGGAAAAAGATCTTTTAAAAAATATGTCCCCCAGTTATGGAACAATATTCATAAGGATTTGAGACTCAATAAGGGAATATACAGCTATGCCAACAGTTTCACATCTCCTAGAAATTATACGAAACAATGTAGATCTTTTATGTAACGTAATGTAATCAAAGAAACTACAAAATGATATTGCAAAAGTCTACCAGAAGCCATAATAGTACAGAATTTCAAGTTAGATTTCGAAATGTCACATTTTTCCATTTTTGTTAGTTTTTCGTTAAGTATATTAATGGAGAACTACAAAGCGGTATGTAATTCAATATGTTAACGTAACATTATTTAGCTGGTTTCATTTGACTTTATGAAGCAAAATGAGTTCATTCTATAGGGTAATGCAAAACCTTTGGTCACAGCTGTATTATGATAATACTTTCATTAATCAGATGTGATGACCTGGAGTCTTTTCTATCATTTACTGTAGAAGTTATTTGTGGACAGATGGTGTGTTGTATTGTCTGTGTTTTATAATTAGGACAGGTTGCTGGAGTCCTGGACACAGGGGAACTTCTTGGTTGAATAAAAATGAAATCTGTTGCCGCTGTTCCATTCAAGCACATCAGTACCAGACAGACACTGTGCCACCATATCAGGAGGTGTGCTACCAGATCCATCGTGATCTCAAGTCAGAGTCTCCAATAGCCAGTTGGCTGCAATGCAGCAAGGTTTCAACCTTTCATTTTTTTTATTCACAGCTTGCATGGCCACTGTCTGTGTGGTAACATTGAAGCAGTAGCACACAATTAGCTTGCTATTTACTTGCAGAGTTGTGATTCAGGTGGTCTTGCTTGGGGCGTCACCATGGTGTTTTCCACACTTTACTGTAAGGAGTATTTGCTTCCGTCTCTGACCCCTTGTGCAGCAGTGTCATCACAGTAGATTGCATATAAATATGTCAGGTATAGTGGATATAAGCTGTGTTTCTGGTAAAATGTTAGCAACATAACAACAAATATAAAGGGGGAAGATTTTGTTTTCACATTTTTGTCTTCTTGTAACAGGATCATGTCTGTTTGTGGTGAGCAGATTTCAAAGGAAGAAGAAGCTTGTGTCCTAAACAATGGAGGAATGTAGTAAACTAACACCAAGGAAGTACTTACCCTATGTTGGATAGTTGATTGAAATATTATTACAATTACAGACATGGCCACTTCTCACTCGTCAGTACAGCTGCCTAAAAATGAGTCAATTGTGTTTGTGTTTTTTTTTCTAACCAGCTTTGAATCAGTAGTTTGGTGCTCATGGTAGGTGAGGGGCAATGACACTGGCTTTATTTAGGCAGGCACCATGAGAGCCCCGTCACAGCTCTGCAGACAAGCACCTCTCAATCCTGAGCTGAACACCCCCTGCCTTCCATTCAGTCCTGGGCCTCTCTCAAGCAGAGAACAAATGTCCACTGAAGGCTGAGTGTTAACAAAAACAATCTTTATTCCACTTGTGCTGGATTCAAACCCAGGTCTTCAGAAGGGTGAACAAACTAGCCCGCTATGCCACTGAGAGCCGCCTTATCAAGGCAGATTTCATTATCTTTCAGTATGTGCATGAAAGTCATGTGATTTCATCAGGACCAGTCCAGCTGTGTGAATATTAGTAAACACACAGCGATGTTGGCATGAATGAGAGAACCAGTACCAGAAACCCGAGCAGAAACAGCTGTGTGTCCTGTAGCCCTGCTAGCATGAGGGCCCAGTCCACAATGAGAGCTGGAATTCCTGCAGGCTGTTAATCAGACACAATCATTTGCCCTTGTGAGTTTTGGTTTACCAATAGGAGAGGTCTGTGATACCCACACACACCGTATTAAATAGAACTATGCGCTATTAAACTTGATGACTAGTTTGTTTTGGGTTTATATCAAATGATTTGAATTTAAGAACCAAAAGCAGCTGTGTCTCTTTTAATGGCCCAAACTGGTCAGTCAAAAAGATTTATTTTATTTTCAATAAAAAAGCAGTCCTGTTACTTTTTCTGAAACGATACTCTGGTGTATAATAATACGCAGATTGTGTTGCGTTCTGACCACTGAAGTTCTGTGTAGAAGATCACAGTATCATACCGCTAATAAGCAGGCACCTCTGGGACTGCCAGAATGTTATAAATTATATGACATTTCTGGAGTAGTTTGGTCTGTTACAACATGAAAAAGGCATGCTTGTCCATCTGGTCGTTATATCCTCTTTATAATGATGTTGGGGGTTATTTAGTGCAGTATCTCACATAATGCTAGTTAAGCTCACTCTCCCATGAGATAGTGTTTTGTTGCAATTGAGGTACAATGTGCTCTGTGATTCCTGCTGTGTTGTAATTTGATTTTAGCAATTCTTGAGATGCCTCAACCCATCAAACTCCTGAGGGGCACAAGTGGGCAATAGCAGAACCACGTTTCGTATAGTATAGAAATAAAAGCCCTGAAAACACTGTGCATGAAAAATAAACCCTGAAAGCACAACAAAGAAAAAGAGAGGCCTGATTGTGCAGTAATGCACCCTGATATCTGGAGCAGAAGATCCTGGATCACAGGTGTCCATGCTGTTCGGGTTAGCCTAGCTAATTCAAGCAGCTTTATACAATGCTGCTTCTGTTCGGGTTAGCCTAGCTAATTCAAGCAGCTTTATATAAATCAGGAAGACTTTTCACTGGAAATTATCTGCCTTTCGGGCACTCACAAAACATTAATTGAAGCAAATAAAAAATAAATGCTTGCAATTTCCAAGCCATCTGTCACTATTGAAACATTATTTCTGGTAATTTGTTATCCAAAAATGATCATTCACCATCATGTTGGAATCGGAACACGCAATAAATTAGAGTGGCCCAAAGGTTCTATCAAGGACAAATGCACAGTCGTGACGAGTGTCTGTCAATCCGAGTTTGTCTTTTTAATCAGGCAGGTATCCACACAACCACAGTGGCAATGCAGAAGTCCTATACTAAGCCACCAGGGGGCGATGGTATAAGGCTGTCATTGGTAACTCTTCTAGTTTTACTTCTGGTATCAATATACATATACCTACTTGTGTTGCTTCATAACTTATTAGCATTCAATTGCATCTAATAAAAGAGAACAAGACCCACATCATAAAACAGTGACTAGATCAGCAGGAGAACTGTTCTAGTTTAGGAATGGGAATGAAATTAAACTTTGCTTTATGACTGAGGTACCTACCACTTGCTCCGTCTTCTTTTGAGGCTGCTTTGGTGAAACGCGCTTCCCAACTCATCCAAGAGAACCCTTTGCTTTCTACAAAATGAACCATATTAAATTAATATGTAAAATAGGATAGCTGATTGCTATAAGGATCAATATTTATCGAATTCACCCGTCATCGCTGCACACTTAAATTGTACCGTCTTTCCTTTGCTGTCTTCCACAACGAAATCCCTATGGTCACGGGCACATTCTTCTGGGGTTTTTGTGTGTACTGATTTTTGTACATTTTGCCACAATTTTGTTTTAAATCCTCCATGTCTTAACTGTAATACAGCTTTAAATCCCGCTAACAAGCCTCCATCCTGATTGTAATCTCGTTTTAAATCTCGCAATCTTGAGTCTCCAATAGAAATGTAGGAATGTGCTGTCACTCAGAGGTTGGGGTGGGTTTAAAGTATTCAGAACTAATCAATGATAGATACAAGTCAGGAAGGCGGGGCATTGCCCAGCAGCACAGGGAAATGTATTTATTATTATTTTTGTAGTAGGTTTTATTTTTTTAAATGTGAAAAGGGTAAAGTCAGCGTGAATAGATTTCCACAGTTTTTACAATGTTTTCTGGTGTTTATTGGCTATCCACGATTTAATTTTTTTTGTATCGGGGGTGTTTTATCGGGTTTTATCAGTTAAAACTGAAAATCAGAAGCCCTAATTATAAATAATGATATCCCAATGGGACTTTATGGTTAGGGATTGTATGTGTTGTAAAAGAGTGTTGGTTCATTTGAAATAAAAGCATTAATAAAACCAAAACAATTTTAAAAAGCCTTTAATCTTAATGAGGTTTATGACATGCAATACCTGATAATCAAGAGAGAAACTAATAAAATAATAAAAAGGTTTAGGATTTATAAACCATGATAGATTAGTATTGAGCAACATAAAATCCCAAAGGTAAATCACTGTGCCGAGGTACTCTGTGACATAATGTATGGTATGTAAATGACACACACTGTAAGAGGCAGGGAAATCAATCAGCCATCATGCTTCATTCATTGCACGACACTAATACAGCAGAAACCAAACCCTTTTTATATCTTTGCAGTAAAATCTGATTATTGCAGAGTTTGTCAAAATCATTTATGGATTGCTTTCTAGTTTGCTTTTTGAAGACTGTAAGCATAAATCTCCTTTCAAACCAAACTGATACAGTACAGTGTCCGTGGATATTAAATCTACCATACGATCATGTTGGAATTTACACTGGAACATCATTTCTTGGCTAGTCGAAACTCCATGGCTGCATTATTCCACAGTTCTGTAGTTAAAACTCCATGGCTACATTATTCCACAGTTCTGTAGTTAAAACTCCATGGCTACATTATTCCACAGTTCTGTTGTTAAACTCCATGGCTACATTATTCCACAGTTCTGTGGTTAAACTCCATGGCTACATTATTCCACAGTTCTATGGTTAAACTCCATGGCTACATTATTCCACAGTTCTTTGGTTAAACTCCATGGCTACATTATTCCACAGTTCTGTGGTTAAACTCCATGGCTACATTATTCCACAGTTCTGTGGTTAAACTCCATGGCTACATTATTCCACAGTTCTATGGTTAAACTCCGTGGCTACATTATTCCACAGTCCTGTGGTTAGGTTTCAGTAAGCTGTGTTTGTTGATAGCGATGTTTGTTTACCTTCAAGGTTATAGTTCCAGTTGAAGAGACAACTGTAGGGGTCACTCCAGCACAAGTGGATTCTGGGGCAGTATTTCCTCTATTGTTGTTTGATGAAGCATGAACTACCTGACATTGGGAAAACAGGGCCAGGGATGGTGTGCATGGGAAAGAAGAGCTGTGTTGAAAAAAGCTGCTAATGAAAAGTCTGGATTTTGTCATGGGGGTGTACAAATAACATTATTATCATCAGATGGCTTTCCCAAATAATACTATTATTATTATTATTATTATTATTATTATTATTATTATTATTATTATTAACGTTGTTTTGGGCTGAGTGCTTCGTATGGTTTCATGGACCGTGATTATCACTAATCTTGGATTACCTAATGTTAATGTAGGTAAACTAATACGTACTAAAAAGGCATTGAGTAAATTAATGCATAATGCTCTTATTACTAAAATTAATCTTCACACTACTAACGTGTTACAATATTGTGCTTATTATTTGTTTAAGTATAAGTTATGATTGTGTATTAGTGTAATTTATACTGTAAGTAAAACCATGTTTACCATGAATAAAATATTCCCTGCAGATGGTTCTGGATTTTTAGACCCTTCTTCATGCTGCCGATGTATAGCAGGAAGCCAATTTTCCCAAGTTCTATCTGGGCTTAAACGCCTCTTCGGAAGTTCAAAAAATGACAGCTGCTTGTCATTCATGTAGTCGTGGTTGTGGCATCTAACAACTACACAACTCCTCATCATTGTATTGAAAATAGGTGGTAACAACTCTAGGGTGACCATATTTTGTAAACCAAATCCGGGAACACTCAATTATGGGAGCACAGCGAAGTATCCAAGACTGAAATGTGTGTTGCAGAGTGTATCGCAAGCAGCTTATATTTTAACAGTTGTACATATTCATTACAAATAGAAAACAAATATGCATGTAACCTACAGAAACAAACACACACTCTGCAATAATTGCAAAAAACTTTAAATTTTCAAAAAAAGCAGACATTAAAAAAATTCCCCAAAGTAAACAAAACAGGCAATATGCAAGAGCCTACTTCTTCTGCTGCCTTCAAGCCAAAGCTAAGCAGCCAGGGTTACACATGGACATACTGGGAACTTTGGGATATGGATAACCAGGAGATTCCTGAAAATATAAAATCAAATTTTACTAACATCCTACTGTACAGTATGCTGTTATGGGTTTTCATGTCATGTCAATTTAGAGAAGGAAAAAAGTACACTTATTAATACCCATAACACTGGCTTTTATGAGAAACAGGGCAATGAAAAAAAGTATATTAAACTTAAATATTGTACTATATATTACAATAAAGGTTTGTACTTACCTTCTCGTATAATCCTCATGCAGCTGTTTTTTTTTTCTTTCCCCAGACATAAATACATAACTACGGTAAATGCATTTATTAAAAAAACAAAACAAAAACAAAGTAATCTAAATAATGGCCTCTTAAATCTAGTCCAGTGTGTACTGAAGCTGGATTTACTGGCAGTTGAAACAAGAGCGGGTCAGCTCAACAAACTAGACTGATAAGCTACAGACAGTAGTAAAATGTCAGTGATTATACAAAGAAACTGAGTGGTAGGAATTTCTGTCAATCAACCCACGGTAACTTTATTTTTATTTTTATTTTTTTAACGGAGGTTGGATCGTCAACTAAACTCAAAACCTGATTGGATACTACGAATGTCAGTGATGAATCAAGAAAGCGGTTGGGTGTAATTTAATGGTAGGTGACGTAATCACACACAAAGACAATAGCCCGATATACGCTCCTTGCAATGGAGCCAGCTGTTTTGTACAGATTGTTACAATATATATATATATATATATATATATATATATATATATATATATATATATATATATATAACGCATTTACATTACATTAGACCAATGCGAGAAATTAATAGTAAGTTTATTCTGTGACGAGCTTTATGAACCAGGGATTGTTCCGGGGACATTATTTGCCCGGGGACACAGTACCTCATCCGGGGACGTATGGTCACATAAACAACTCTTCAATTATTAAAGGAAATGGCGTCTGTCTTGGTTTGTTTTCAGCGGCAGTCTATGCAGTTACTATGTGCATGCGCACCAAGTTGCCCGGATGTCCGCGCAAACCTATATATAGCGGTACTAAGAAAAATATTCTTAATTTACATGGAGCTAGTACCTTGTACACAAAAAGTGGTCCTGGTTTGTGAACGGTTTCTCTTTAACTGCATGTTATAGGATAAAAATATCGGAAACTGTGTTTACTACTATTACGTCATAAGATGTATTAGCAAAAGTAATATAATTGATAATATCTGGTACAGCCAACGCGTCGTTGCTAATTGTGCTTTGTTCAGTTACGTTAGTGTGTTCATAAAGTTTATTTAAAGTCTGCTGAGATGAGCTACTGATGATATCAAGTTTTATTTTTACTTTTTACAACTTGCCATTAAAACCAGAGTAGCTGCTATTGCCGCTGATTGCAAACATTATTTTCAATATATATACAGTACTGTGCAAAAGTTTTAGGCAGGTGTGAAAAAATGCTGTAAAGTAAGAATGCTTTCAAAAATAGACATGTTAATAGATTATATTTATCAATTAACTAAATGCAAAGTGAGTGAACAGAAGAAAAATCTAAATCAAATCCATATTTGGTGTGACAACCCTTTGCCTTCAAAACAGCATCAATTCTTCTAGGTACACTTGCACAAAGTCAGGGATTTTGTAGGCATATATTCAGGTGTATGATTAAACAATTATACCAAACAGGTGCTAATGATCATCAATTCAACATGTAGGTTGAAACACAATCATTAACTGAAACAGAAACAGCTGTGTAGGAGGAATAAAACTGGGTGAGGAACAGCCAAACTCAGGTAACAAGGTGAGGTTGCTGAAGACAGTTTACTGTCAAAAGTCATACACCATGGCAAGACTGAGCACAGCAACAAGACACAAGGTAGTTATACTGCATCAGCAAGGTCTCTCCCAGGCAGAAATTTCAAGGCAGACAGGGGTTTCCAGATGTGCTGTCCAAGCTCTTTTGAAGAAGCACAAAGAAACGGGCAACGTTGAGGACCGTGACACAGTGGTCGGCCAAGGAAACTTACTGCAGCAGATGAAAGACACATCATGCTTACTTCCCTTAGCAATCGGAAGATGTCCAGCAGTGCTATCAGCTCAGAACTGGCAGAAAACAGTAGGACCCTGGTACACCCATCTACTGTCCGGAGAAGTCTGGTCAGAAGTGGCCTTCATGGAAGACTTGCGGCCAAAAAGCCATACCTCCGGCGTGGAAACAAGGCCAAGCGACTCAACTATGCACGAAAACACAGGAACAGGGGTGCAGAAAAATGGCAGCAGGTGCTCTGGACTGATGAGTCAAAATTTGAAATATTTGGCTGTAGCAGAAGGCAGTTTGTTCGCCGAAGGGCTGGAGGCGTACACGAATGAGTGTCTGCAGGCAACAGTGAAGCATGGTGGAGGTTCCTTGCAAGTTTGGGGCTGCATTTCTGAAAATGGAGTTGGGGATTTGGTCAGAATTAATGGTCTCCTCAATGCTGAGAAGTACAGGCAGATACTTATCCATCATGCAATACCATCAGGGAGGCATCTGATTGGCCCCAAATTTATTCTGCAGCATGACAACAACCCCAAACATACAGCGAAAGTCATTAAGAACTATCTTCAGCGTAAGAAGAACAAGGAGTCCTGGAAGTGATGGTATGGCCCCCACAGAGCCCTGATCTCAACATCATCGAGTCTGTCTGGGATTACATGAAGAGAGAGAAGCAACTTGAGGCTGCCTAAATCCACAGAAGAACTGTGGTTAGTTCTCCAAGATGTTTGGGCCAACCTACCTGCCGAGTAACTTCAAAAACTGTGTGCAAGTGTACCTAGAAGAATTGATGCTTGATGCTGTTTTGAAGGCAAAGGGTGGTCACACCAGATATGGATTTGATTTAGATTTTTCTTCTGTTCACTCACTTTGCATTTAGTTAATTGATAAATATAATCTATTAACATGTCTATTTTTGAAAGCATTCTTACTTTACAGCATTTTTCACACCTGCCTAAAACTTTTGCACAGTACTGTATATATATATATATATATATATATATATATATATATATATATATATATATATATATATATATATACGTTTTCTTTGCTATACTAAATTTAAATAGATTGGATACGCATACCGCATTGACAGATAGCGTTCATAGGGTACAACGAGAACGGAGATTTTCTTTAATAAACCAGAAAAAGATAAATTACACAAGCGAATGGATGCTGTACTGTATTTACGTTTTTCAGGCAGATTGATTTGGAACGGTGATTAAACAGTTTGAATACTGTATATTCGGGCCGGCTCTACAGTTGATTAAGACACTCTTGTTAACCAATCAGGTTACAGAAATCTCATATCCATATTCTATACAGTAAGTTATAATATCATGTTCTGCAACCATAAAATGCTAAACTGAAATACAAAGTGTTTTGGGTGCCGTTTGAAGTGACTATTAAGTAACGATCAAATACATGTTGCTTAATGAAAAACAGTAAAGTGTAGATTTAATCAGTGGAGGAAAATTGAAGTATTTACTTGGCCCCTAAATTTTTATTTGGCGACCACATTTTAAAATCTAGGAGCCAGATGCCCCTAAGGATTTTGACCAACTTTGAGCACTCAGAAGCCATTAAAAAAAAAAAAAAAAATAGTCTTTACATAGGTCCTATTGACTGGACACGAGCGCGGGCTTCGGGAAGAAAGAAACCTCGAGATAATAGAAGAGATATGCTTCATAACTTAGAGAAGTGTAAGGAGAGTCCCCTTGGCTCATGGAGGTGAGATCGAACCGTTTGGTCTCCAAGGCTGGGAAGCAACCGATACTTCCCCCAAGGGGAACCTAAAGGTGAAAAAATGGGAAGACGGCAGAGTTAGATGCATATGGCCAGGGTTTAGCAGATGTTATTGGCAGGAAAGGAAATGAGGAGGAGCCCTCGCTCATGCCCCCCTGAATAACACACCAAGGTTACAAAAAAATTACATTTTCTTTCAGCCAGAATCTTCCCCCCTTTAGGGAGGCATGTCCACCAGATGACAGTCGCCGGGTTAAGGGAACACCAGTGTAAAAACTGTTTTAAGGACCTTCAAGTAAACATCATTACGTTTTAAAAATATCGTCTGTGCCAGTATGTCATTCTGTTATACATTTCTGGTAAATATAGCATAACACGTCCCAGCGTGTTGCTACAGCTGTTTAAATAACATACCTGTCATTTTTCTTTTCATCTCAAACCCCAGTGCACTAAAGCAGACATTTTGAAAATAGCTTTTACTCTTGAACAATCCTTTGGTAACAGATAGCACATTCTAGGATTCCTGCCAGGGCCTTGTGTGTATGACCAAGACTGTGCAATCAAATGAAACTAATTTAAGTAAGTCAAGGCATTAAACTCTGTTTAGCCTGATGCATTCATAGGTGACAGATTTATAATACACCCTCCACCAGTGTAGTTTTTTTAAATTCATTTTGGGTTTTGAAAAATGTTCTATTACAAATTACTTGTCTGTATCTCCAATGCAAATCAACCTACATTAATAAATTACTTGGATGCCCCTGGTTGGAATGCTATTATTATTATAATCGTTTCTTTTTCTCTGTATCACAAGTAGAAACCAATGTCTAATCCCTGGAGGTAAGCACAGACAGCTGTAGTTTAAGAGGAGCATGTAATAGCAGTAAAAGGCAGGGGCTTTGGAACTTGTTTCGCACCTGAAATGTCACTAATTTACTCTCATGCAATATTGTGGAGTTTGGGTTGCATTTTTTGTAGGAAAGTAGTTAGTCAGTTAAGCTTTCTTTTTGACATTTTCATCACATCTCACTCCTGAAAGAGCTGATGTCGTTTTACATGTGGGTCGTGTGTTTGGTGCTTTAGATAGTGAAAGCACTCATTGTATTTTGATTTAACATTACTTTGACTGAACTGGGACATTCATTAATGAAACAGCATGGTGCATGTTGTTGATATGTAAGTCTTTGTGTAGTGTCTCAAAAGCAACGCCTTTTCTAGTCTATATCAATATTGCTAATAAATGTAGTACAGTTGTTCAGACTTCTTTAGTAACTTTAGTCAAACTATACAGGGAATAACAACAGTTAAAACGTTGGAAAAAACACTGTCTATACAAAAAACCACTGTCTATGCAAAAAAAAACCCCACTGCCTATACAAAAAACGCTGTCTATACAAAAACAACACTGTCTATATAAAAACAACACTGTCTATATAAAAACAACACTGTCTATACAAAAAAAACCCACTGTCTATACAAAAACAACACTGTCTATATAAAAACAACACTGTCTATACAAAAAAGCCCACTGTCTATACAAAAACAACACTGTCAATACAAAATAAAACACTGTCTATAGAAAAAATACTGTCTATACAAAAAACCACTATACAAAAAACCACTGTCTATACATAAAAACACTGACTATATAAAAAAACACTGTCTATACAAAAAAAACACTGTCTATACAAAAACAACACTGTCTATACAAAAAAAACACTATCTATACAAAAGACACTGTCTATACAAAAAACACTACAAAAAATACTGTCTATACAAAAACAACACTGTCTATACAGAAATCACTACAAAAAACACTGTCTAAAAAAAACTTTACAAATAAAATACTGTCTATACAAAAGAAAATACTGTCTATACAAAAGAAAATACTGTCTATACAAAAAAAATACTGTCTATACAAAAAAAATACTGTCTATACAAAAATACGGTCTACAAAAAAAGTGTCTGTTTGTGAAAGGTGGTGGGATGTCTGAATGCTGTCTCTCACAGCGTTTTCAGCTTTGTCATACATACTTCATACTCATCATCCTATTCATTTTAAAGCATCCAACCTTTGTTGTTTGCACAATAATAGACCTGACCCTTCCAAACCCTTCTTCACTGGTGCCCAGAGATCAGAAATCCTGGTTTTGTACAGATTCAGTGCTGTCATGGAACAATGTTCAAAGTTAGGAGGCAGAATAAAGCTATGTAATGAAACAGTTCAGCATTTGGTTTCAATACTTATGTGGTACTGCTTTCAGATTATGTTATGTTACTTGGATCAGTGTTGATCAGTGTTTCCTCGTTTCCTCTGGGTTTGTATTTTAACAGAGAGGAGCAATAAAGAAATCCACTGTTAATTTTGTAAACAGGCCTATTTTAAGGATCTAAACAGTGGTGGTATTTACACTGATGCTGGTTGGAACAATTGAATAAAACAATGTGATGCTTACAGAATGCTCGGGTGTATCTGCCTTCTGTTTGTGATCAGGCTGAGCACAGCGTTCCAACAGCTGGTGACAGAACAGTTCATGACCTGCACTGAGTCTGATCCAGAGATTATTCTGCTCCAAACCAAGCGATGCAAAAAAAAGAGAAGGGGGTGGGTTTAGCAAAGGATGGATCAGTGCTTACACATTGCAGGAACCGAATGAATTAGCACTTTATTAGGATTTAGTGGAAAAGATTTGCAAGCTAAAACGTCTGAGCTCTGATTTGTTCATGCTGTTTGTGAAGGGGCTTTAGAGAAGTTGTTGACGGCTATTATTCTTCCTATTAGACATTATTTTAGATTACAAGCCAGTGTTTCTCATTTTTTTCCAGGGATTGCTGGTTTAGCTAGTCTTAAGAGATGTGATTGCCTCTCTGATAATACTTTGCTGACGGGTATATTAGGGAAGTGCTCTCTCTGATTATGATCCAGATCACCCTTTAACAGCATTGTGACCAGATGGGAAAAACTGAAGCAGAACAGTTGGGTTATCTCACAATGAACCGACTGCTCTGCTCAACACCAAGGAAAACAATGTCGGAATGTTTGATTTCTCAACTGCAATAAACCCTTGACATACTGCAGTGAGTACACGACTCCAGAGGATGTAGTAAAACACTGAAATGTGGGATTTCCTGTCAATACTTTGGTTTGGACCCCCCTTCCCCTTTTTCAATTCCACATTTCCAATAAACACAGTTCTATTGTGACTAGGTCTGCAGGGACAGGTAGCATGCTGGCATGTTTCATTTCTTTTGAAGTCTGCATGCTGTAATACTCACAGTGCACAGAGACTGTTAACATCAGTTTTAAGTAAGAGGACCTTGCCAGCTTCATCAATGTTCATGCAGGCATTCCGATGTCGAGGATACTTACACTGGCTAGTCGTTTTTGAAAATCTGTGACCTCTGCTGTTTAAATCAAGCAGGGGAATGGCCTCGCACTTCCACTTGTTCCCCCACTACAGGCCATTGACTGTCAGCTAGTACAGGGCCTAGGGAGCAGTTATGGGACCTGGAGATCTTACTGTGCAGACCTCATGCTTGTTATCTGTTCCTGGGAAACATGAGGTCTGCACTTATCATGACCCAAAGAAAAAAACTTTGCTGGTTTGTGGTGCTATGGGGTGGGGGGTTTGCTGTACATTGTACCCCACTCAGAAGGCATTCGAATTAACCCTCTTCCAGATCAGGGATTTTAATAAGCAAAATGTCCCACAAGGGCAGCGGTACCGCAAATGTTATCAATTTGCAACCAATAAAGACATATTAGTTGGGATATCTGTCCTTCGTTTGAAGACTGTGAAATTGCAACAGCCAAGATGAGTACAGCATTGCGTGTGATATCTGTCCTTCATCATTGCAAAAACACATTCTTTGGGGGGTAAAATCAAGAACAGATATCCAACCTACTTGTCAAAATTTTAAAATCAATAACCCCCTAGTAGCAAAAGCAACTCTATCAAAGCCCACCTTTTCTTGTGTTTCTTGGTTTTAAACTTGTTGTTTTAAATCTGAACATGCTGGTTTCTTCCTGATTCCTTATTATTTCTAGTGCAGTCTCTTGTCAATGATCTACACAATGGTCTAGATGCAAGACTAGAATTTAAGTTTTATGTCTGAAGCCTTGTCCATTAGAGGAGAGGTATTCGCTATTCGCTGCAGTTCAAGCACGGTCCCCCTACCTATTGGGGCGTGACTGCAACATCAGCCACAGACCCACAGGATGCCGCTGTGGTGTCTCATGAGGTAGCAGCTTTGCTGCAAAACTGGGCTATTCCCATGATAGACCCCCTCCAGTTGGAGGAAGTGTTCTACTCCAGGTACTTCCTAGTGCCCAAGCAGGATGGGGCCTCAGACCGATCCTCGACCTCAGACAGGTCAACCTGTATGTGAGCCGAAGGAGTCCCAAAAAGTTGATAATGCAACCTGTTGCAGTCAATTAGGCCAGCAACTGGTTCACCATGGTGGACCTCAAAGATACCTATTTCCACATCACCATAAAACTAGCGCACAGGAAGTACCTGCAGTTTGTCTTTCAGGGAACAGCATATCAATTCCCTAGCTCCCCCTGCCTTCTCGGTGCATGGAAGATACCTTGGCTCCATTGAGGCTAATTTGTGCCCAGTCTCCAGCACAGGCAGAGGCCTTACGGTGAATCATGCGAAGAGCCAGCTCACGCCTTCTCAGACAGCCTCCTATCTAGGAGTGTGCTTGGACTCCAGGTCCATGCTGTCCACTCTGTCGGATGACAGAGTGCAGAGAATAACCGCCTGTTTGGAGCTCTTGCCTCTCAACAGAGCGGTCATGGTAGTGATGCTCCGGAAACCTCTGGGCTTGATGGCAGCAGCTTTCCAGACCCTTGCATTGGGTCTCCTGTGCAGGAGGTTCAAGAGAGACACGTGGTTATCCGTACCAACAACACAACAGTGGTGGCCTACTTCAAACCACCAGGGCGGCCTCTGGTCGCCCAGTCTCCATAGTGTGGCCGCAAGCTTTTTCTCTGGGCGCAGCAGTGAGAACCTCCTCTCACTGTTGGCAATACATCTGCTGGGCAGTGGACCTCCTCTAAAGGGGAGTCCCCAGCAGTTCAGAGTGGAAGCTTCACCCCGAGGGATGAGCCTCATCTGGTAGAGGTTCAGGAGAGCAGAGATAGCTCTCTTTGCCTTCCAGGAATCAACCCACTGTCCACTCTGGTTCTCCATAATAGGAGGTGGAGACGCGCTGGCAATAGATGCCTTGGCACACCAGTGGCCTCCTGTTATACACCTTCTCATCGCTTGCCCTGCTATTGCTGTGTCTGGAGAAAATCAGGCAGAATCTGGCCAAGGTGCTCCTAGTAGCCCCATATTGGCCCAGAAGACTCTGGTTTTCAATCCTGATGCAGCTCCTGAGAGGCCAGCCATGGAGACTGCCAAAGCACCGTGACATGCTGGACCTGTTTGACAAGGGGAAATCCCCCTCTACATTAAAGGTTTATCTATCAGCTATTTCAGCCATCTTGGCATTCCATGTCAAACAGTCTGTAGAATTGGAGGCTTTCCATTCATCTCCTTTCCAGTCTGATGGAGAGCTGCAGCTCCATACACTCTGCCGTGTGCAGACCCTGGCGTACTATGTTGACTGGACGAAAAGTTGGAGGCAGTCCGATGGTCCCATGATCAAGCCCGGCTAAGCAGCGGCTGTCCAAGTGGATTGCAGACACGGTCAAGACTGCCTATGAGCTGGTCAACTTGCCCCCTCCAAAAAAGCTCACTGCCCATTCCACCAGGGGGATGGCAACTTCGTGGGCTTTATTCCACGGTGCATCTGTCAAGGACATTTGCAATGCAGCAGTATGGGCTAGATTGTAACCAATCATATTTTGCAACCGTGCATGTGATAAAAAATGTCACTAATATCTCTTGAAAGTTCTACTGTAGCTTCCAGTTGCGCAACTGCTTGCAACTGGTTGCAGAAACGTCCTCATATAAGTGATTCAGCTGCACGCAACTAAGCTGAGCAACAGATTGCTCAGGTGTAGACCCGCTGAACAGCTGGTTCATGACTCACTCCAAGTGGGTAAAAATATAAGACGAAAAAACCCAAACTTGCAGCAATACTAAACACCAGGCTGCCACAGTAAGCAGCGACAATGCTATACGAAGCCAGGGTGGTTGCTAACACTATAGAATACAATTTTGTACTGCTTTTTTTCCTGGTAAAAAATGTGAAATGAATAAATAAATCAATCCCTACAGCCATCCAGATGGCTTTACCACCTTTAAAGCTCCCAAAGGAGCCGTAGTAATCACCATCTATTCTCAGCACCTCCCCCACACTAGAGCCTAGCGTTCCCTATGACACTTCCCTGTCCATTCAGGATATTTTAACCTGGGCCCAATGGAAACACGAGGGTACTGTACATTGCCTCTGATTTATGGCACACATCAATATATACTCCAACCAAGAGATTTTAACAGGAGTTGGTAGTTTTAACAGGGGCTGGTGGAAGCTGTAATGTAGTCCTGCCTTAGTTCAGGCTACAAATCCATTGGGAGATCCCTTCCCAAAAGATCTTCAGTAGCATTGCAGCAGTGGGTACAGCAGCAATGCAATGGGTCACTACTACCAGATAATCTAAACACAAGAGCAGCCTGCCAATGGTGTCGCAATACACACGACCAATACACACGACCGGCAACCTATCACAGTGCCAAGGTACCAGGCACTGTGCTAACAGAACTACTGTATAATGCTTTTCCAAATCCATTATGATGCTGTTTCTTGTAATGGTGGCCTGTTATTGTTTCTGCTAGTTTTTTTTTATGGTAGTAGACTGGTATTATAATGCAATCACAGCATGATTTGTCAAACCTCCCTGTAGCTATATAAGCTATGCCTAGTCTCTCAGGTGGTCTTATTTGTTATTTATATTACATGTGTGGGTGTTCAAAAGCTATTTATTGAAAAGGCCAGCTTGTAGTGGTGACGTCACTATAGTGGCTTCGACAAGCTTTGAATTCAGACCTCCGCACAGCAACTGCAGTGTTTAATCCATAAAAATAAAATACATTACTTCATTAAATCTATCGTAATGTGTAAATGGTTAATTACGCGGGGTATAAACAGAAAACACAATGGTTCTTCGTGGGTAACTCAAATCAAATAAATCGTGAGTAAAGACATAAACAACTCTTCCCTCACTTGTGTTTTTTTTTTCTTTACCCACATAGAACCCTTGTGTATTTTCTACAGGTACTTTCCTTCCTTTCAGTTTGAAAGTACTGTAAAATGATCTATTAATTAACCCAGGCACTGCTTTACAATATGTGCATATTCAAATATTATTATTGGCTTGCATTTGATCAGGAACTGAATAAGTCTACATTGCACAGTTGTTAATCTTAATAAATATATATATATATATATATATATATATATACAGTACTGTGCAAAAGTTTTAGGCAGGTGTGAAAAAATGCTGTAAAGTAAGAATGCTTTCAAAAATAGACATGTTAATAGATTATATTTATCAATTAACTAAATGCAAAGTGAGTGAAAAGAAGAAAAATCTAAATCAAATCCATATGTGGTGTGACACCCTTTGCCTTCAAAACAGCATCAAGCATCAATTCTTCTAGGTACACTTGCACACAGTTTTTGAAGGAACTCGGCAGGTAGGTTGGCCCAAACATCTTGGAGAACTAATCACAGTTCTTCTGTGGATTTAGGCAGCCTCAGTTGCTTCTCTCTCTTCATGTAATCCCAGACAGACTCGATGATGTTGAGATCAGGTCTCTGTGGGGGCTGTACCATCACTTCCAGGACTCCTTCTTCTTTACGCTGAAGATAGTTCTTAATGACTTTCGCTGTATGTTTGGGGTCGTTGTCATGCTGCAGAATAAATTTGGGGCCAATCAGATGCCTCCCTGATGGTATTGCATGATGGATAAGTATCTGCCTGTACTTCTCAGCATTGAGGAGACCATTAATTCTGACCAAACCCCCAACTCCATTTGCAGAAATGCAGCCCCATATTTGCAAGGAACCTCCACCATGCTTCACTGTTGCCTGCAGACACTCATTCGTGTACGCTCTCCAGCCCTTCGGCGAACAAACTGCCTTCTGCTACAGCCAAATATTTCAAATTTTGACTCATCAGTCCAGAGCACCTGCTGCCATTTTTCTGCACCCCAGTTCCTGTGTTTTCGTGCATAGTTGAGTCGCTTGGCCTTGTTTCCACGTCGGAGGTATGGCTTTTGGCCGCAAGTCTTCCATGAAGGCCACTTCTGACCAGACTTCTCCGGACAGTAGATGGGTGTACCAGGGTCCCACTGTTTTCTGCCAATTCTGAGCTGATGGCACTGCTGGACATCTTCCGACATGGCGGGAAGTAAGCATGAGGTGTCTTTCATCTGCTGCAGTAAGTTTCCTTGGCCGACCACCGCGTCCACGGTCCTCAACGCTGCCCGTTTCTTTGTGCTTCTTCAAAAGAGCTTGGACAGCACATCTGGAAACCCCTGTCTGCCTTGAAATTTCTGCCTGGGAGAGACCTTGCTGATGCAGTATAACTACCTTGTGTCTTGTTGCTGTGCTCAGTCTTGCCATGGTGTATGACTTTTGACAGTAAACTGTCTTCAGCAACCTCACCTTGTTAGCTGAGTTTGGCTGTTCCTCACCCAGTTTTATTCCTCCTACACAGCTGTTTCTGTTTCAGTTAATGATTGTGTTTCAACCTACATATTGAATTGATGATCATTAGCACCTGTTTGGTATAATTGTTTAATCATACACCTGACTATATGCCTACAAAATCCCTGACTTTGTGGAAGTGTACCTAGAAGAATTGATGCTGTTTTGAAGGCAAAGGGTTGTCACACCAAATATGGATTTGATTTAGATTTTTCTTCTGTTCACTCACTTTGCATTTAGTTAATTGATAAATATAATCTATTAACATGTCTATTTTTGAAAGCATTCTTACTTTACAGCATTTTTTCACACCTGCCTAAAACTTTTGCTCAGTACTGTATATATTTGACAGTTCTTTTGAGAGAAAATTCTAGATAACACACAGCATATGTAACAGGGGTTATTTAGGCTAATCTAACGTGCTGTTAGTTATGGATCCTTATTTAGAACTAGGAAATAAGAAATAGCTTCTTAAGTGTCAGAAATGGGGTAGCTGCACAGCCAATACAGTAACTAAACGTGTGCGTCATTAAACATACAGAGCTGTTTGTTTAATGTTTTGAGAATATTTTGGGGTATTTTCCCAATTATGATTTAGTGTTTTGCTAGCACCACCCTTTTGTAAATGTTTGAAAACAAGCATTGGATCCCAGTGTATGATCCTGAAGAACCCCTAGCTAACAGGACCTATAGATGGAAAATCTTCCAACCCATAAAGTCATTTTGAATGTATCTGTGCTTTATGCAACAAGTATTATTTTGTGTGTTCACAGTGTCCCAACAAAAAATTAGGTTTCCTGTTACAATTTAATATTTGACTATTCTTTCATTTTTAATTGGAGTTAACTGGACTTCTAAACAAAGGAGAGAAATGCTGTTTTGTGCAGTAGGATTGATTATTTGCACAATATATGTTTTTTGTTCATTATAAGTTATGTCTGCTTCTAAGCAGTGTTTGTTAAAATATTTAAGTTTTGTATCCAAACTAGATTCTTCTTTGGTTTGGTCTTTGGTACATTCTACTAAGAAAGCAGTTCTTGTTGCCGCTCCAGTTTGATAACATTGTTGCAGTTCTGCTGCTGGGACTGCACATTCTCTTTGATTGAACAAAAGCAAAACTGTAACGTAATCCTCATGTTATACTGCAAAATGTGTTCATGTCTATCAGAGGTTTTCAAACTGTGGGGGGCGCCTATACCTGACTGGAAAATACTTTTTTTCTGACTTCTTGGCGATTATAAAAGCTCTGCTGTAAATGGCAGAGTCGGTGGGCCTCCAGGCAGAGGTTGTGTGATGCAGGCAGAGGTCGTGTTTAATCTGACCAACCCCCTGTTAACTCTGACCTCCTTTCAGACCTATCCTAGCTCAGTGCATCCATTGTCCTGCCCTCCTTGATTTGAAAGTGCAGCGGCGGCGGGTTTTAATATCAAATACACTTGTTCACAAATCAATCAAATTAAAAAAAACTAGATTTAGATACACCTGGAGTTTATAAATGGGGGGTTTAGCTTTTAGTTTAATTTATGGGTTTTGCTGCAGAATGTAGAAAACGGACAAAGAAAGGTGAAACATTTTATTAAATACATCTTATGAAGAACGAGAATAAGTGACATGTATTTCTGTTAATACAGTTATGAATAGTGATTGTAATAGTGTATCCATCTTAAAAATATATATTATAACTTTATTAAAGATTAGTCACTTATTTAGCTGTTTTGCTTTGCCACGCCACTAGCTAGCAAGGGGTGGGTGGGGTGGGGAGTGTTGGTTGCCAGTCTGTCCGGGTTCACCAATCCTGGACATGCATTTTATACCCCCAGAATGCTGGCGTGAGATTGGGGTCCCAATGGCATGCCTGGGATTGGTGAAGACAGATGGAGGGCACTGTTTAATGTGAAGAGATAAATAGCAGTGTACGCCTGAGTGCAGTTGTGGGAGTGAGTGACAGAGGCTGTCTCAGTGAGAGGGAGAGGTACACTGGAATTTAGCACAGAGAGATAGGTTTCTATTATTTTGTTTTGCTTTGGCGTGGTCCTTAATTGTTTATTTGTCCTGTGTTAATAAACTGCTGAATTCAAGCACGAAGCTACTGCCTGTGTGGAGCCTGCATTCATGATACACGTAACGTTACAGTATGTTATTTAAAAAACATATTTTTCTAAATATTGTACTGTTTACTAGAAGGGGGGGAGCGTAGCAACAAAAAAAATCTCTGAAGGGGGTGCAGTAAAAAAGGTAATGTGTACATGCCTTTAAGATTTTAGCAACAAAGCATGCAGGAGGCTGTGTGGTCCAGTGGTTAAAGACAAGGGCTTGTAACTAAGAGGTCCCCGGTTCAAATCCCAGCTCAGTCACTGACTCACAGTGTGATCCTGAGCAAGTCATTTAACCTCCTTGTGCTCCATCTTTTCAGGTGAGACGTTGTTGTTAGTGACTCTGCAGCTGATGCATAGTTTGCACACCCTAGTTAGTCTCTGTAACTCGCCTTGGATAAAGGCATCTGCTAAATAAACAAATAATAATAGAAGGAAATGCTTGAACAATTTTATTTTTCTCAATAAAACTAAAAAAAGACATTCTTAATGGATTTCTACTAGATATTTAAATAGAGCTAGATAATCGAACTTGCACAAGTTACTGTCTTTACAATTCTTGGTAATTGAGTAAGCAAATCTACAATATAATGAAGTAAACACTAAATACATTAAAGACCAGTTAAACTAGAAATGTAGACAGAGAGGCATCTTTGAAAACCTGCCTTGAATATAAAAATTCTTATTTAGAATGCTTTGTGTTGATTATTGCAATTCCATATCATATTTTCGATATGGGATTAATTGATTCAATTGTTGTTCACATTCTCTGATTAATCTATGCAAAAGCACTCATTTCTAATTATCTAATGGCTTATAGTTGAGACAGAAATGTATGCACTTTTTAAGGCAGTGGTGTTCTGCTTCCACCCAAGGGGAGTGTGCAGTCTCCTCCCTGGATGCTCTCCTCTGTACTGTAAAGAAGAGCACAGATGCTGGACGATTCCTGCATCCCTAGCATGTACAGTTTCCCCCTCCAGTCTGGCAGGGACAGCAACGGCGCTGGCGCAGAAATGTGTTTGCCATGTTTATATTTAGCACTGTCTGTATCCATGCAGTCCCCAGCAGTCTCAGGAGGAACCCTGGCACACAAACCCTTCATGAGCCAGTGGACTGTCTTCATGCTCTCTTCCCCGGTGCCTCATTCAGATAGGGGGAGAAGCACAGGCACAGGGTCAGGGAGAGCAGCAGAGGATGCACACTCTGAAGGGAGTGTGGAATAATTCAGTGTGGTTGAGGATTCACTAGTCTCAGAAGAACGCTTGCACAGATGTATCAGCTATGGAGCAAACATGGGGTTTTTCACGTTTTAATATTCTTTCACATTTTAAACAAATATTTGAATATTCTATTGTGCACCATATTACCGTGACTCAGGGGTACCCAATCAAATGATCTATTAAACAGTAGAATGTGTGTTATTTATTTCAGGCACCATTTAGTTTCCTTTGCATCTTTTTGATAGTCAGTCATTTTGCTATATGAATGAATACAAACACAGTCATTTTTGCCATGCAACCCTGAATACATTTAAAGCTGTTGAGTATTTGAAAACGTGTCCCAGCACTAATATTTATTAACACTCGCTCTATACTATATTTGCTTTCTATGTTCATACAATATTATTAAGTGTCATTTTAATATGGTATCTGTTTGGTTCTCATGTTGTGTCTCATACTGCATGTTTCCTTTTTACATTATTACATTATTACATTACATATAAGCCTGTTTGATTTGAAGAATTCTATTTGACTTCATAACGATGGGAGAACACAACACACACAGTTAGAGCTTTTTATAACAATTCCTACTCCCTGAGCACCGTACAAAACCCACCAGCTGGCTATTGAAAGATGAGCATTTACTGTCTTAGGAAAGCACCCTTCTGGTTCATGGTTTTCTTCTACAGACTAATTGAAATGATGATTGAACACTAACACCTGCAGTGTCCCACACTCATGCTCAGAAACGATTCCTGAGTTACACTTAATGATTCTCCTGTAGTTTACCTTTCTGTGCACTTAGAAACATTTACTTTCCCTAAAGGTACATTACCGTTCAAAAGTTTGGGGTCAAATTTTTTGTCCATTAAAATAACATCAAATTGATCAGAAATACAGTGTAGACATTGTTAATGTTGTAAATGACTATTGTAGCTGGAAACGGCTGATTTGTAATGGAATATCTACATAGGTGTACAGAGGCCCATTATCAGCAACCATCAGTCCTGTGTTCCAATGGCACGTTGTGTTTGCTAATCCAAGTTTATCATTTTAAAAGGCTAATTGATCATTAGAAAACCCTTTTACAATTATGTTAGCACAGCTGAAAACTGTTGTGCTGATCAAAGAAGCAATAAAACTGGCCTTCTTTAGACTAGTTGAGTATCTGGAGCATCAGCAATTGTGGGTTCGATTACAGGCTCAAAATGGCCAGAAACAAAGAACTTTCTTCTGAAACTCGTCAGTCTATTCTTGTTCTGAGAAATGAAGGCTATTCCATGCAAGAAACTGCCAAGAAACTGAAGATCTTGTACAATGCTGTGTACTACTCCCTTCACAGAACAGCGCAAACTGGCTCTAACCAGAATAGAAAGAGGAGTGGGAGGCCCCGGTGCACAACTGAGCAAGAGGACAAATACATTAGAGTGTCTAGTTTGAGAAACAGACGCCTCACAGGTCCTCAACTGGCAGCTTCATTAAATAGTACCTGCAAAACACCAGTCTCAACGTCAACAGTGAAGAGGTGACTTCGGGATGCTGGCCTTCTAGGCAGAGTTGCAAAGAAAAGCCATATCTCAGACTGGCCAAAAAAAGAAAAGATTAAGATGGGCAAAAGAACACAGACACTGGACAGTGGAAGATTGGAAAAAAGTGTTATGGACAGACGAATCTAAGTTTGAAGTGTTTGGATCACAAAGAAGAACATTCGTGAGACGCAGACCAAATGAAAAGATGCTGGAGGAGTGCTTGACGCCATCTGTCAAGCATGGTGGAGGCAATGTGATGGTCTGGGGGTGCTTTGGTGGTGGTAAAGTGGGAGATTTGTACAGGGTAAAAGGGATCTTGAAGAAGGAAGGCTATCAACCCATTTTGCAACGCCATGCCATACTCTGTGGACGGTGCTTGATTGGAGCCAATTTCCTCCTACAACAGGACAATGACCCAAAGCACAGCTCCAAACTATGCAAGAACTATTTAGGGAAGAAGCAGTCAGCTGGTATTCTGTCTATAATGGAGTGGCCAGCACAGTCACCGGATCTCAACCCTATTGAGCTGTTGTGGGAGCAGCTTGACCGTATGGTACGTAAGAAGTGCCCATCAAGCCAATCCAACTTGTGGGAGGTGCTTCAGGAAGCATGGGGTGAAATCTTTTCAGATTACCTCAACAAATTGACAAGTAGAATGCCAAAGGTCTGCAAGGCTGTAATTGCTGCAAATGGAGGATTCTTTGACGAAAGCAAAGTTTGAAGGACAATTATTATTTCAATTAAAAATCATTATTTCTAACCTTGTCAATGACTATATTTCCTATTCATTTTGCTATATTTCCTATTCAAACTCATTTCATGTATGTTTTCATGGAAAACAAGGAAATTTCTAAGTGACCCCAAACTTTTGAACGGTAGTGTAGTTCCAGCTGCAGACGCACAGCTTTCTCCCTCCTTGAAGCAGCCTTCTAGCCCCTCTGTCACTGAACCAAACAGATGTGCTCCTGATACTAGCCGCAGCAGCGGGAGGTTATGGCTGTCATCTAGAAGCGCTGCTGTACTCCACTGGAGGCACAAGCATGTCTCCAGCTTCAATATTGAAATAGCTTTGTAATTTAGGTCATGTATAATACAGTACAACCCAGAATTACAGCATGTCTCAGGATTGAAATTAACCCTGTACACATTACCTTACAAGCATAATGAGAAACCCTGCATCCCACACTGGGGATGAGGAGATTTAGTGAAGCAGCTTGTACTTCCACATGTCACAATTCACACCTTTATGCATTCATTTGGAGAACCGCTTATGCAAATGTGATCACATTTGGTATTGACAGTATTTATCATACGCTGTTGAGAACATCAGATCCCGGGTATATATGTGTGTGTCTGTCTGTCCGTACATTTGACCATGTGTAAGTCACACCATGTGTAAGACACTTTTGCATGAATATGGGGAAATGCTTTTAAATTGTGATTAAACATTTCATTGCTAATTCTTATCCTGTTCTAGTCTGTAATGCTGCTGATATTTCGCATGTCAGTTAATGCATTACATACAGGGACAGGGTGGCAAGGAAGCCTATTTTTACAGCATGGTAATTGTTGAAATATATGAATATACCGTTAAACCATTTGAGGCACTGCAGCTTTAAGTTCCAGCAGACATATGCCTTCTGTTTCACGTGGAAGCTGCTTGTGAGGAGCAGTGAAAGATTCAGATAAACACTATCCCGAGGGCGATCAGTCCTGCAGTGACTGAAACACGAAGTCTAAACCAAGGGAGGGGTGGCATAGAATCACATGGAATGAAAACACAGTGGTGCAAAGTGAGGAATGAACCCCCATTTCAATAATACTGTACAAGGAAACTGCATTAGGGGGCCTAATGGAATTCAGTGCATAGTTTGTATAGCAAAGGCATTGTATTTAAATACATGGTCATATTACTTACAGTGGCTCTCAAAAGTATTCACCCCCCCTTGGACTTTTCCACATTTTATTGTGTTACAACATGGAATCAAAATGGATTTAATTAGGAGTTTTTGCCACTGATTACAACAAAAAATTCCATAATGTCAAAGTGAAAAATAAAATCTACAAATTGTTCTAAATTAATTACAAATACAAAACAGAAAATAATTGATTGCATAAGTATTCACCCCTTTATTTTCACAAGTTTTCCAGGCACTGACATAGAGAAGCATCCCCATAGCATAATGCTGCCACCACCATGCTTCACTGTAGGGATGGTGTTCTCAGGATGATGTGCGATGTTAGGCTTGCACCAAACATAGCGCTTAGCGTTGAGGCCAATCAGACTATAGAATCTTCTTCCACTTGGTCTCAGTGTCTCCCACATGCCTTCTGGCAAACTCTAGCCATGATTTGAGTTTTTTTCAACAATGGCTTTCTTTTTGCCACTCTCCCATTAATGCCAGTTTTGTGAAGCACCCGGGCTATTGTTGCCGTATGCACGGTGTCTCCCAGCTCAGCCGTGGAAGACTGTAACTCCTTTAGAGTTGCCATAGGCCTCTTGGTGGCCTCCCTGACTAGTTCCCTTCTCGCCTGGATATTCAGTTTTTGAGGACGGCCTGTTCTAGACAGATTCACAGTTGTGCCATATTCTCTCCATTTCTTAATAATGGACTTAACTGTGCTCCGGGGGATATTCAATGCCTTGGAAATGTTCTTATATCCTACCCCTGATTGGTGCTTTTGAAGAACCTTATTCCAAATTTGCTTTGAATGTTCCTTCGTCTTCATGATGTAGTTTTTTGTTAGGAAATGTACTAACCAACTGTGGGACCTCCCAGAGACAGGTGTATTTAACTTGAAATCATGTGAAACACCTTAATTGCACACAGGTGGACTCCATTCAACTAATTATGTGACTTCTAAAGACAATTGGTTGCACCAGAGCTTATTTAGGTGTGTCATAGTAAAGGGGGTGAATACTTATGCAATCATTTATTTTCTGTTTTATATTTGTAATTAACTTAGAACAATTTGTAGATTTTATTTTTCACTTTGAAAGTATGGACTTTTTTTGTGTTGATCAGTGGCAAAAACTCCTATTAAATCCATTTTGATTCCATGTTGTAACACAATAAAATGTGGAAAAATCCAAGGGGGGTGAATACTTTTGAGAGCCACTGTATAATGTGCATTGCGAACAGTCACAAAGCCCTATTATCTAGCAGTACACAATCACGGAATTCACAGAGCTGTAGGAAAACTAACCAACACATCTGTAATTTAAATTAGCAACCAAGGCCAGTTTCTAACTGCAGCCATCCTGATCCGAAGCCTATGGCTTGGGCTCTTCCTGACATGGTCAGCTACTGGGTGGTAATGCCCCTATTTCGGGTTATGTTTCCTTAATATATTCCTATCACACTGAGTACCTATCATACAGGTTCACTATTGGGTGATGATAATGGGAACTGCTTGTGTTTTGGATGCTATTTTTAACGTAGTTGGTGCTTCCCCTTTTCTTCGATACTGATCCCAATAAGATATCTTAAAAGCAATATTTATACATATCCTAAGAATTACCTTCAATAATATTAACAACATGCATATTTTCTGTTAACACCCAGTCTTTCTGTATTCTTGGAATTAAAAAGAAATCCATTTTCAATATTAAGGCCTCCCATGTACTGTATTCAGACCATTATCAGTACTATCAAACTGTTAAACGATCTCCCTAATAAAGCCATTATACTGTAAACCCTCTAAAAACCTGCATACAATATGATGGAACTCATTTTCACATTTGCAAATATATGTATTGGAAACTAAACAGTGAATTAGAACAGTTTGCATAGAAGAAAACCAAAATAAAAGACACATGTTTTGACTTTGTACTGTACGTACCTTCAGTAGCCAGGCCACCCCCTATGAAGGCCACATTTTGTTGGTCCCTAAACTGGCCTTAATAGCCAGGTTTCGCTGTACTCCAAACTGAAGGAACTGCAAGCATCAAGTTAGCAACAATAACAATCGTGCGTCAGGCGTCCTTCTTGCTAAATAGATACTTGTTTTGTTTTCAGATATATGCAAAATATTTGATGAGCAAATCGTCTTATAAGTGCATTGCTCCCCCAATCGTTACTGATTGATAACCAACACAGAATGACTGCCCTTGCTCTTCATAACTGGGATTCTGCAACGGCAGCTGCCAAGATAGAGAGACTTATTCTTTAGGAATGACCAAACAGAAACATTCTGATTTGAAATGAACACACAGATGACATTTGTGAATATAAAAAGAGGATTTTGGTTTTGGTGAGGTTGTAGTGTCGATTCTGTTTCTCGTTTTCAGTTACTGGCTGTAGAAATCTTTCAGCAGAGGCCAGCGAAGTTGGATTTTATGAATGCAAGATGCTATTTGGTCTGCTTGTGGGTCTGCCTGTATGGCTTTGGAATCGTCATGGCTGCAGGTTCATGTATGGTTTCCATGGCAACGTAGAGTTTTTTTTTTCCCTTATAGCACAGAAAGAGTGTCATCTCACAGTGTTGCATCACTAAACCAGCACACAGCTAAAGCTTGTACCCACAGGAATCATACCGTGCACTTTCTTTGCTTCGCTAGGCCGCTTTTCCAGATTTTTTAAAACTGTTCTAAAAATAAGAAGAGGAAGACCCCTTCATGTAAAAGGCTTCTCAATAAATGTTGTCTTAAACTCCCCCACCTCTGCTTGTAGCTCCAATACAATGCCACTCTGACTTCTTTGTAAAGGTCATTTGAGCAAACAACAGATGGTTTTCAGTCCTAAGTGTTTTTTTTACTGAACTTTAAAATCATTTTTGACATGAATTACACACACACAAACCCACACAGACACACACATATGTGTGTGTACAGTATGCTGCCCTGAGCTACAAACTGAATAGAATTAGCTCCATTCCTTCAGGCAACAGCAGAAGCATGTCTACATCATTTCTGCAGATAGAACCCGGTTTTGCATCTGTAGAGAGTCTACAAAGTGTTGGATGTACATTGGAAAAAATGTCAAAATCCGAAATGACTATGAAAGCATTATACTACTTGAGTATTTTAGAGTTGTAGTTGAAGATGAATGTCCTTTGACTTGTTATCCCATGCTGGAGATGTACATGCTCGGCTCAGAGGAGGTTCAATGTAGAAGAACTTGCCATCCTTGAGGTGGGTCTGTTTTGCTGAAATGTCTTGAAAATGATTTTGGGCATGCAGTAGCAATTCTGCTCTTTGCATCCTTTTCAACAAATAGGAGGGGGCTTCTTTCTGGGCCAGCTTCACTGCTTATTTTTATTGTCTAAACTGTAGGCTGCTTTGGAGATTTTTTCATTAACCACCAGGGGGCCATCATGTTCATGCAAAGCACACAAGCTTTATTTAAATAGAGCTTTTTTGTAGAATCAATCAGTAAGATTGACTTTAGTTATCTGTGTGATTCAGAGTTACTTATCTGTACCTCTAGATTTATAGAGGTGAATGTGTTATAGACTAAATGCACTTTACAGATGACCTTCTCAGATGCTGCTCAATGTCATGTCTACAGTACTTAATGGTGTTTACCACAGGAAGTCCAAATGGGAAAGTTATTATTTTTTTGTTTAATTTAAACGGATACATAAAAAAATCCATATATGTATTTTGTTTTTGATGCTGTATTTATGCTACATCAAAAAATAAACCACAAAGAAAAGATGTACTTGTTATATTGAATTAAAATATGAAAACAAATGTTTGTAAATCAAAAATTGGTTATTAAAAGCTAAAGTGTCTCATACATTAGCCATAAAGAAATGTTTAAATTCTCAATCGATTAATCTTTTAATACTGTATATTAAATTGTAGTTTTGGACAAATACAAATGTTTCACTAAATGCTAAATGTATTTGAAACAGAAAATATTTACTTCTATATTTAATTTAACTCTAGAGACACTGTTATACCCAGTGAGACTCCCTGTGTAGCACAGAGACCACACACACACACAGGGTTAGGGTGTCCTTCACTGGGTCTCCTCCAACCCTTGAACTCTCAGTGACGTTGCAGAGTGCTTATAGTGTTGGTTGAGTCCAGTCATGCTTTTGAGATTACTGGAATCTGGACCGAGATACTCTGTCAATGTGCCCCGCCCCTGTGTGTGTTTTTGTGTTTTATGTTATATGTTGCGTGTGGTGTGTTAATGTTGGTGTATAGATATGGCTGCACGGGATATAAATGGGTGTGTGCAGCATGAGTTATTTAAAATATTAATTGTATTTAGGCACGGGGATTGCACTTCACTTCAACTAATACAGAACTACACAGAACTAATTCAGTCAGTTTTCAAAGCTTTATTGTATCTGCTCTTTGCTGTCTTCAAAAAGTAATGGTCATAACACTGGCTCTTTTAAAATACAACGTATCCTATATCAGCTTCCCATGCTTACCTGTACTGGTTCAATCACACTCAAGAGCAAAGCTGTATTTTCAATGTTGCAATCTGTATGCATTTTTTGCCTGGCTCTTATTTACTACAGACAAGGTGCCCATGTTCAAGGGTTTGCCTTTATTTATTAGTAGCAAGGATATAACAACAAGGGTTCAGGGAAGAGTAGTTAGAAAGCAGTACAATAGCAATTATCCAAACATCTGTTATCCAAACAGCCCTTTGGTAACCTGTCCTGGTGGGTGCTGTGCTCTTCTGTCCAGTTGTCATAGAAAATGCTCTCCCCAGACCATCGCTGCTATTTACAGAACAGCCCAGTACTGTAAGGTTGAATTGTTGACTCTTTTTAGGAAGTTTAGATGGATAACATGGTTTTATTGTATGGTGAGTTGTTGCTTACTAGCTTATAATGTAAGAGAATGTGTCCAGGTGAGCACATCAAGCATAGCCATGAAGAATGGGCTGAGAGCACTCCTTTGAAGATGGACTGGAATGTTTCTGACTTGGATGCTTTCATTCATCATTTAGAACTATAGATTTAACAGTGCTTGAATGTGGGGCTGAACGGTTATGAAATACTCAAGCAGTCGCAGTGAAGCATGTAGCTAGTGCCGTCCAAAAACTGTTGGTACAGCCCTTGTAATGCTGCGGGTTCAAACACGAGGCTAGCAGCACTCAGCAATGGCTGTTCTGATTGGGTGCTTAACCCCGGAGCGAGTCCCAGAGATCTCGCACAGTACACGCTTGAGTTATTGTTTTCAGAGTCTAGAAAAGGATGTGCAGGGTTAAGGTCCAGCTACGTAATCATGTCAGGAGTCCCTTTGGGCCCTCTGTTCAGTGCAGGTCATTCATTTATTAATGTGAAGGGGGGCTGGCAGTTGTTATCTTCCTAGAACACCCAGAAGGACGCACAGGGCTGGCAGTAGCTGCATTTGGCTTCAGAGTGCTGACTCGCTATTTGGATGCTCTAGGTCCATGGCTGGGCTGGAGGGCTGACTGCTCCTGATGCTTGACTGGGGAGAGGTTTTACTTGTGAAAGGTTAGGGCGAGGTCACATGTTCGTCACCCGGGTACAGCAGGGCATTTTTTGTTCTGTGAAGTTTCATTTTAGAATCACACTGCGATCTGAATGGGACAACAAAAGGTTACTAGTCTTTTAGTTTTTCTTTTTTTATTAAAAATAACTTGTTTTGTTTAATAAATTAGGTGTACAGTATTTTCAGCGCAGTCTCATAGATTTTTGTCAATGTGTAAGATTAAAAGCTTTTACTAACTATAAAAAGAGCACAGAAAAGCTTTTATTAAGTACACAAACCCAAGCTGACCTATACCAACCTATGCACTCACCAGCAAGTGTATCCATCACATTCACAATGACTTCCTTCTTTGTTTTGGAATGCACTTGTATCAATGCTCAGAAATTGGGCCGGGCCACAACATGGGAATGTTTAGCTAACTAACAGGCATTCCCCAATGCTGAATATGTACATAGGCTTATTGTGGTATGCTAAAAGCCTATCAAAGTGTAAGCATATTGCAGTAAAAGCATTGGTATGGGCTTTCACATATACAGCACCATTCCAAAAAGTATACTTCATAGCGCATGCACTTACCCGGCTGGCACAACGAACTCCACGATTAAATATGAATTATGCTGCCGCTATCTTATAGTGGCTTTTGAAACAGAACAAACAGCTAAAGGTAACTGATGTTTGTTTGGTCTTTTATGCAGTGTCTGCATTCAATAATTGCAGTTATTATTTGTTACTTCTTAAAAGCTGCTAAAAAGGATAGTGGCGCTATAATTTAAATTGAGTCTGAGGGTAAAAGCGAGTGAGAATGCAGGCTCGTCATGATGAGAGGTAGCCAGCGAACCCTTACTGAAGTAATTGTAGCTAAGAAAATAATTCCATACATCTTAACCATATTACTTCCATGAGCTACATAGGTCTCAAATGTGCAGTTTAGAAAGAAACACATGTTATACAGTAGTACACATGTATTAAAAAATATGATCTGCTTCAGGTGCTACTTCAGGTTAAAGGAAGCTCAGTTTTATTCTTGGGTTATCTGTTTGTACTTCCTGGATCATTTCACCTCAGCAGTGTCTTCTGGGTCAAAGTGTGCTACTGGCTGAGAGCATGTCAGAGAATAGGTGAAGCTGCTAATTGGTTATTGACAGAAAAGAAGCCAGTAAAGGGGTGGGGACAGTTTCACTGACCAGCTGAAATGACCCAGGAAGCACAAGACAAACTAAAAGCAGACATTTCTTTAACCTAGTGTAGCACTAGATATCATGTTTTAAAATGAAAATGTGTTTGCTATAAAAGGTTTCTTTCAGAACTGCACATTTGAGATCAAAACAGTTTATTGAATGGATGTTATGAGACTATTTTATTATCTACAATTATTTCAAATCTGCTTTTTCCAGACAGGAAAGGGCATACGCCTCTTTCTCTGTCCTTGCAAACAGTGGTTGCCTGTTCCAGCTTAAAACAAAGCCAGATAATATCTGAGCAGAGCGCTCATTGTGATTCTGATACAATCTGCTGTGACTTTACTCTGCTTGTTCTAGACTGCCACCGATCCCTTTCATTAACAATGCTTGTATGAAAATATACAACCCATCACCGATGAGCACTGGGAGTATCGTCTTGCTTACCAGTCCCTGATTGCACAGACCGTGTTTGCAAACAGCTCAATATCCATCACATTTCAATATCTATTTGTTTGGATCACCGAGCCGATTGTATGCTGGTGACAAGGGAGTGACAGAATGGAATGACATAGAGCTTGCAATTATATAGCACCTTTCTTCCACAATAGGATAGCAAAGAGCTTTCTTCACAAACAATGCGGTACTGAGAAACTGCACAGCCGAACAGAGCTTCAGTTTTTATTTTAAAGCTGTACTACCTTATGCAGTAGGCCACAAGTGCATTCTGAAAACGTAACCCCGCTGTTCTTAAAGAGAGATTGTTTGGGGGTTTCCCATTGGCTGAGTTTACTATAGTTTACCATGGTTTGCTATGCTTTTTATTATGCTTTACTGTACCTCTCTGTGCTTAACAATACTTACCTATCCTTTACCATGTTTTCACTATGCTTTTACTACAAAGTGCAATCGCAGATGCAGTGGTTAAAGGGTCAAACGCATCTGCCCTGTGGGGTGTGGCTTCTCCAAAAGTGCGATTCTGATCAAAATAAAAACCCAGCGTAAGTGGGTTTAGTGGCTCAGTGACAGCACCCAGCCAATCAATGCTGAGTAGGATGGGGAATCTGCTATCCAATCAGGGCCAGGCAACAATCCCTTTAAGAGAGAATGCGCTTGTGTCACCGATTTTGAATGTAGAAGTGGCAATCATGTCGAGTGGCAGTAGCACAGAGCAAGAACAACCAGCGCAAGTCAGAGCAGCAAGTGGCAGGTCACTCGCTGTCATAGCATTGACATTACTACATGTAAAGTGTAAAATACTTCCCGCCCTCCCTGATCTGTCTACCAGTAGCAGCAGCTGATTCATTTTCTAGCGGGACATGACGTGCCGCATCACGTTCCCTCTGAGCTTGTAATGTACTAGAGTTTCAATATAACCAGGGCTTTAATTTGCATGCAATTTTTCCCGGACTTGTCATGACATGTCTTCAGAATACATTTCAGCGCAGTGGGGTTTTTTTACGTCTCCGCTCCATGTTTGCGCCACAGAATCAGGGTCAAGCGCTGTTTGTGTTTGCGCTGTGATCAGAATACAGCCCATAGACATTAACCACAGAATTCATTCAGTGTGATATTCATTTGCTTTGTTATGATTGAACAACGTACCGGTATTTCAGTACTTTCTGTAGACTCAATGGGGAGCACTAGTTTATTGCAATTAGTATACAGGACAACAAATACAGTATGTGTAACAGGTTACCTTTTATAAGGGTAGTAGTGTCTATACTACCAATGCTGAATGACTGGGAGGGGACTTTGCAGTGCTGACTGTCAAACTCATACCACATTCAATTAAAAAACAAACAAGTCCCTGCACATGCATACTAAAGCACATCGAAAATGTGGAGGATGGCAGATGGCTCTCGTAGCTTACTTGTACTAAACACACAACAAATACTTTGTTAGGAAATCCTAGGACTTGAAGCACATATGTTTGATATCAGCTGTTGCCAACCAAGCACTAAACAACTCTGCATTGTGTTTTTGCCTTATCAGGCATGACCTAATGGATCTCCTCCGAGCAGCTGATGAGTTAATAATACTGGCATCAGCAGAAGGCACATAATTGTTTTTCTTTAGTTGAGTGGCAAGATGTTTGTCTTTGAACCATAGGGCTCCAGCACATGCCTTTCCATTCAATTCATTGGGCTGAGATGCCAATTCATTTGAATGTGATCACACATCTGAACATTTGGGGCTGCTTAATGACAGATAGACTTAACAAAAGAATTCCTGTAAATTGTAGTAAAGATTTTTTGTCACCCTTTCATAGGTGTCACATTGTCAAAGACAAATACATAATCAGTTAGCATATTCACGGACTTGAAGGAAGGTAGTGTTGGTAGTGTTCTCTTGAAGGAAGTTAATCCTGGCTGGTGTTTGCTGGCTGGTAGTGTTCTCTTGAAGGGAGGTCATCCTGGCTGGTGTTTGCTGGCTGCTAGTGTTCTCTTGAAGGAAGTTAATCCTGCCTGGTGTTTGCTGGCTTTTGGTGTTCTCTTGAAGGAAGGTAATCCTGGCTGGTGTTTGCTGGCTGTTGATGTTCTCTTGAAGGAAGGTAATCCTGGCTGGTGTTTGCTGGCTGGTAGTGTTCTCTTGAAGGAAGGTCATCCTGGCTGGTGTTTGCTGGCTGGTAGTGTTCTCCTGAAGGAAGGTCATCCTGGCTGGTGTTTGCTGGCTGGTAGTGTTCTCTTGATGGAAGGTCATCCTGGCTGATGTTTGCTGGCTGGTAGTGTTCTTTTGAAGGAAGGTAATCCTGGCTGGTGTTTGCTAGCTGGTAGTGTTCTCTTGAAGGAAGGTCATCCTGGCTGGTGTTTTACTGGCTGGTAGTGTTCTCTTGAAGGAAGGTCATCCTGGCTGGTGTTTTGCTGGCTGGTAGTAGCGGGTGACATCTTAGTATACATGGCTGCAGCATAGGTTTTACTGTGATAGAAAAAGAGACATTTCACTTTCAAGTATACTGTCCCTTAAATCTCACAAACAGCTTATTTTATCTTTTAATTTTTTAAATTAGGTGTTAAAAACATTAGCTTTACAGTTTTATATTTTACATTATTTTAAACTGCAGTAATTGATTATGTTTTATGGAAGAGAAGAGATGCAAATTATCAAATGTTTTTACACAATTCTTTTTACAACAAGTCAAATAAGATCTGAGTCATGGGTCTCAAGCCTTATTTTTACTTTTTGAATGACTTGCTCTACTTGTCTAAATTGGGTTGAGAACCATTCCCCAACCAGTTCTGTCTCCCTTTGAACCATTACCAAACCAGTTCTCTCTCTCTCTTTGAACCGTTCCCAAACCAGTTCTCTCTCTCTTTTTGAACCGTTCCCAAACCAGTTCTCTCTCTCTTTGAACCATTCCCAAACCAGTTTTCTCTCCCTTTGAACCGTTCCCAAACCAGTTCTCTCTCTCTTTTTGAACCATTCCCAAACCAGTTCTCTCTCTCTTTTTGAACCGTTCCCAAACCAGTTCTCTCTCTCTTTGAACCATTCCCAAACCAGTTTTCTCTCCCTTTGAACCGTTCCCAAACCAGTTCTCTCTCTCTTTTTGAACCGTTCCCAAACCAGTTCTCTCTCTCTTTGAACCATTCCCAAACCAGTTTTCTCTCTCTTTGAACCATTCCCAAACCAGTTCTCTCTCTCTTTGAACCATTCCCAAACCAGTTCTGTCTCCCTTTGAACCGTTCCCAAACCAGTTCTCTCTCTCTTTGAACCATTCCCAAACCAGTTCTCTCTCTCTTTGAACAATTCCCAAACCAGTTCTCTCTCTCTTTGAACCATTCCCAAACCAGTTCTGTCTCCCTTTGAACCATTCCCAAACCAGTTCTCTCTCTCTTTGAACCATTTCCAAACCAGTTCTCTCTCTCTTTGAACCGTTCCCAAATCAGTTCTGTCTCCCTTTGAACCGTTCCCAAACCAGTTCTGTCTCCCTTTGAACCGTTCCCAAACCAGTTCTGTCTCCCTTTGAACCATTCCCAAACCAGTTCTCTTTCTCTTTGAACCGTTCCCAAACCAGTTCTGTCTCCCTTTGAACCGTTCCCAAACCAGTTCTGTCTCCCTTTGAACCGTTCCCAAACCAGTTCTCTCTCTCTTTGAACCATTCCCAAACCAGTTCTGTCTCCCTTGAACCGTTCCCAAACCAGTTCTCTCTCTCTCTTTGAACCATTCCCAAACCAGTTCTCTCTTTGTCTGAAATACGGGTTTTAATTTTCATTTAATTTCCTAAACATTAAAAATGTTGTTATTAAACACGTACACTTTCCCATGTTGGTAATGTTTGTAACCTGTCAGAAAAGCCATCCTCAAAAGCCCTCCACCACTATTATATAAATGACTGCAGCTGGTATGTCTGTATAAGACTGCATGTGTGCAGCATTTCATTATATTTGGAGCAGGCTGTGAAGAATGATTGAATATGAAATAAATGACCCTACACTGTACATGTACCGCTATGTAAACACTATAGCTGACACCTACATTTCACATACTTATTGCTGATAAACGTTGCTGATAAAAGATTGGTTAACGTTTAATCTTTTACACCCCTAATTTTCAATCATGCTTTTAATCAAACAGTCTTTAGCACCAGTGTACATACAGCAACGTGTGTTTACATGCAGCCTGCACCACCGTGCTCCAGAGAGCTGTGCACCATTGTGCAGGATCCATTGTGTTTACAGGTTTGAGCAGCAGGGAATTCCCTGTGCTTGGGTCTGCAGGCAGCCAAGCCTCTGCACAGTGTACTCCTGCAATATGATTAAAGGGAGTGTCAGCCTATGGTAATCACTGGGTAAAGCATCACTGGAGAAAATACAAGAAGCGGGGGTAGTTTCTATTCCTATCATCTCAATTTGTGGGTGGATTGATATCATGCCACTGGGGAATGTTTCATTTGTAGAATTAAACTGCTGTTTTACTGCATGCTTGATTTAAAATCAGCCACAAGCTTGCAGAGCTGCAGAGCTGAGCTGTGATCACAGGCCACCCTGACGTAATCCTGAAGACGACAGCCTCTGCTGCGGAATCGCTCTCTCTTTTTTTGGTTTGTATGAAGGATCGAGGAGTCACATGCTGACAAGTGGTTAGTGCCTTAGCTAGTACATAGCCATGGTTGGAGAGCCACTGTGAAAGAAGGCTGTTTTAATGACACATGAAATAGTGTGCTGTAGCATAGGAGTGGCTTTACTAAAAAGGCCTGTATTATACAGTAATAGGTGCTGCAGTATGGAGCTCATCGCATAACAAAGCAAAGGTTGAAAATCCCATTGTAATCGCAATGTATTAACCCAAATAAACTTTAGCTTGCAGAACCACAGAATTACCAGCAGGGGCATCACAATGGATTTGGAACAGATATCCCATAGAGGTCCTGATATATTTGTCATTCGTTACAGAGTGACAGAGTTCTAAAGCAGGTCTTACCTATCGGTATTCATATTGCTATATCATGGGATGAGTTACAGTCTGGCACCTTTTTTTCTTGGAAATAGCTTGTTGAATATTCCATTTTGCAATAAATGAAAATCGCATTGATTGACCCTGACATTCTCAAAACCATGCAGTGCAAAGTTAAAAGGATGCGCTTCATCACTAACATGCATAGGGCCAGATTTATCAAGCCTAGCATTTCTTAATTCAGCGCTATTGAATGTTTAATAGGTCTGGAGGAAAATTGCTCAAAATGAAGAGGCTGCAGAAACAGTGTAAGTGACTGTAAATATTGTAATATGACTGCACAGCAGGCTCATAAACGGACAGTTTGTTAATCACCAGGCATGTAGAAATGTCTTTATCTTAGTCCACATACAAATGCTTAAATGCCAGAGGCACTATTTTGTTTGGGATCTGAAATGTCACATCATAATTAGTACTGCCATTGCAGATTTGCTTAGAGATGACTTCCTTCTTTATTCAACCTTTTAGTTAAATCCTGCCAGTTCCGTTTCTGTTCACTCGCTTGAATTTTATTGTAAGTCAGACAAACCCTTTAGCAATTCCAGAGAATAATACAAGTAGCAATCAAAAATCCAATGTGATTAAATACACCCAGGATTGCACTTTATTATCCACAGCAGAGGGTATAGTGGAGTTACCTGTGTGTATGTGTGTACACACACACACACACACACACACACACACACACACACACACACACACACACACATTTAATAGATATCTAAAGAACCACTGCAATGAACCCCTTTCAGGACCTTCTTTATTTAAATGCCGTTCCGTGTGCCTGCACACATGTACGGATGGGTTTGCATACTGCACAGCTGAAGAACTGTCAATATTGGGATTAAACTTGATCAGTAATTTCCCCATTTGTTTCCATCAGCAACAGAAACAGATTTGAACTTGGGCTTCAATACTTCAATACTTCAATAGTTTGCAATGCGAGATCATTTTCTATGGCACAGTTGCTATGAACACATCTAGACAGGCTGGAGAGTTGTGAATCGCTTCTAGTTTTAGAACAATATTGGATGAATTACAATTATACCAAATATGAAACACATACAAGTGATCTTAACCAACGTGATGAAATCATTCTTTCACTATTTAGAGGATGGGAATCTGCCACTTGGCAGTCCCAGTTTGGAACAAAATTAGTTCCTGGTGGAAACGTTTCATTTCAAAGTGTTATATGAGGATGGAGAGTCACCCGCTGCAGGTTATATAATCTGCATTTTGTTACCAGCGAGGTGTCCTTGTTATCCATCTCCCCCTCCTCCCCACCACCATGTGAAGCTATGCCAAGTTTCAGAAAGGTAACTCCTACATTCATTTCATCCTGTAAATCAGTGTCAGTTCCAACAGCATTCAAGCCAGGGACATTTAAAAGTACCTCTCTTTGCACTCTGTGTTGTGCTATTGAGTTTAGCTCCTCAGAAACAGCCTCCCTGCCTACCTCTCTGTGCAGGCTGCGTGATGTCACCTTGCCTCCCTGCCTACCTGTCTGTGCAGGGTGTGTGATGTCACTCTGCCTCCCTGCCTAACTCTCTGTGCAGGCTGCGTGATGTCACCCTGCCTACCTGCCTACCTCTCTGTGCAGGCTGCGTGATGTTACCCTGCCTACCTGCCTACCTCTCTGTGCAGGCTGTGTGATGTCACCCTGCCTCCCTGCCTACCTCTCTGTGCAGGGTGTGTGATGTCACCCTGCCTCCCTGCCTACCTCTCTGTGCAGGGTGTGTGATGTCACCCTGCCTCCCTGCCTACCTCTCTTTGCAGGGTGTGTGATGTCAACCTGCCTCTCTGCCTACCTCTCTGTGCAGGCTGCGTGATGTCACCCTGCCTCCCTGCCTAACTCTCTGTGCAGGCTGCGTGATATCACCCTGCCTACCTGCCTACCTCTCTGTGCAGGCTGTGTGATGTCACCCTGCCTCCCTGCCTACCTCTCTGTGCAGGGTGCATGATGTCACCCTGCCTCCCTGCCTACCTCTCTGTGCAGGGTGTGTGATGTCACCCTGCCTCCCTGCCTACCTCTCTGTGCAGGGTCCGTGATGTCACCCTGCCTCCCTGCCTACCTCTCTGTGCAGGCTGCGTGATGTCACCCTGCCTCCCTGCCTACCTGTCTGTGCAGGGTGTGTGTTGTCACCCTGTCTCCCTGCCTACCTCTCTGTGCAGGGTGTGTGATGTCACCCTGCCTCCTTGCCTATCTCTCTGTGCAGGGTGTGTGATGTCACCCTGCCTCCCTGCCTACCTCTCTGTGCAGGGTGTGTGATGTCACCCTGCCTCCCTGCCTACCTCTCTGTGCAGGGTGTGTGATGTCACCCTGCCTCCCTGCCTACCTCTCTGTGCAGGCTCTGAGATGTCAACCATCCTTGGCAGAGCGCCAAAATCAAGCAAGTGAAGATGCCGAGATACCTCTGATCTGTGCATTTGTTCTTGTTTCCAATAAATAGTTACAATGATTTCCAAGCCTGGTATGCTTTTTAAACCGATGTTTAAAGAACAAGCTATGATTTATATTTGAAGTATTTATGTCCAACATGGAACTGAACCAGCTTCTCGTTCATGCACTCCATTGCTGCATTACAAACACAATCATTCAGAAATGATGATTGTCTTAAAATAACAGCATGTCATAAAATAGATACCAACTCCATTTACATAGTGCTTACCCTTGCATTACCTTATGATGTCTGCAGTCATTCTGAATGATTGTTTTGCTGCTCAAGTGCTATTTTTATCAGGACGTGGCAAAACTGCCCTGAATGATCAGGGTTACGAAATGAATGGCTTAGTAGTGATGACCTTTAACACATGCTTTTCAATGTAGAGCAGCCAGTGTAGAATGGTATGGGACTGCTATTAAAGTACTGCAGAAAAGAATGAAATAATATAATGATGGGAGCATTTTTATGTCTGACATATTTCTATAAAATCTGGAACCGTGATACAACAAACCTGTAAAACAACTTTACACGCACAGTAAATGCGCTTTAGAAAATGAAAAACACCTTGAAGTCATCAGATCCAATCAGGGTCATTTGCGGCAAATGTTTTAAGCATTTCTGCAGTGTCTGCTAAATGTGGCAACAATTGCATCTTTTATTTAGAACATATTTGTTTTTGCCAGCAAAAGCTGCTTAATTTTTATTGCATACATAAATTTGACTGTCGACTCTCAGGCTCAACGTCAGCACAAGATTTAATGGGATCCTGGTCCTGTACAAAGGACGAGGTAGAGCTTATCACAGATGAAATGAAGTCATTTCAATTTAATTGTCACTGAAACGATAAATGGACCCTTTATTCAATTGGATTCAGCCTTTGAGGCACGCTAATTTATTGGAAGAAATTCTGCGTTTGGTGCTTGCCGCATTATTAACTGGCAATTCTCTGATTTCAGTATTGCAGGTTGATGAACCACTTTTTAATCAATGGTACCATAACGAGAGACTCTGAAACCCCCTTTCCTGTGGAACTGCTATAAGTGTCTCATTTTTATGGAGAGGTGGACATTTAATGAGTCCTGGAACAGCCTCAAAAGCAGCTTACATACAGTACTGGCAAGCTCACTGCAAGCTTCCACTAGACATATTGCTAAGAAAAGAGTCTTAAATATAATGTAGTGTCGTGCAGAGCATTTATCTTTCATTGAAATGAAGTGATGGATAAAACATTTGGGTGAACAAGTTCTGTAATCTGGTAAAGGAGCAAGGAAATGCATTAAATACATAACAATATCGTCGGTCCACATGAGCAGAGTGAATCTGAGAACGTTACGATGCTGTCCATGAGCAGAGTGAATCTGAGAACGTTACGATGCTGTCCATGAGCAGAGTGAATCTGAGAACGTTACGATGCTGTCCATGAGCAGAGTGAATCTGAGAACGTTACGATGCTGTCCATGAGCAGAGTGAATCTGAGAACGTTACGATGCTGTCGGGCCACATGAGCAGAGTGAATCTGAGAACGTTACGATGCTGTCCATGAGCAGAGTGAATCTGAGAACATTACAATGCTGTCGGTCCGCATGAGCAGAGTGAATCTGAGAATGTTACGATGCTGTCCATGAGCAGAGTGAATCTGAGAACGTTACGATGCTGTCCATGAGCAGAGTGAATCTGAGAACATTGCGATGCTGTCGGGCCACATGAGCAGAGTGAATCTGAGAACGTTACGATGCTGTCCATGAGCAGAGTGAATCTGAGAACGTTACGATGCTGTCCATGAGCAGAGCGAATCTGAGAACATTGCGATGCTGTCGGGCCACATGAGCAGAGTGAATCTGAGAACGTTACAATGCTGTCGGTCCACATGAGCAGAGTGAATCTGAGCACGGACAACTCCAAGCCTTTCAAATTGTTTGAGGACAATCGTAGAGGGATGGTTATATGCTTGTATGACTTAACTTTGGTAAAGGGCCCAGCATTGGATACACCTCATATATAAAAAATAATATTATTTCTGCTCAATGTTCTGGTATGGTTAGCATACCTTTCTAAAGGGCACACATGCCATCACAAGGCCTAAATGTTCAAACTGATGTTTGCCTTTCAACTTTGATCAAAAAAGAATATATTGAGATGCAATGGCTTTGTGCCAAGATCTGCCTTTACTGAACTACTACCAGTATACACACACACATTAGTAACAAGCAATTCATGTGTACACATTTGCAATCAATAGATTCACCACTGCCAGTTTAGTTTGCTGAAAGAGAGAATGCTGCTTGGAGGAGCGGGGAAGCTTGTGTGCTGCCAGCTGAAACTACCATTCGTCCTCAAACAAACCGGACTGCCATCAAGGTCTGGTGTACAGGGTAAGCTATGTGAATAGGGAAGTAAGAAATACATTCTCATTGTTGTGGGGTGCAGCAGCTTTTAATATGTGCCTCTACTGCAAGATATGGTTTGCAGACAACTTACCTAGCTATTCTTGAAGAACAAACAAACAATACCCTGGAATGGGTGTTTTTAATGTTATTCTGCTCAACATAAGTAGTGCTAAAAATGTCATCCAAATTACCATATTAGATGGTGCATTGTGCATGAATGTCTGCAACTGTAATTTACTCCCCACAAATCTAGCAAAGCCAAAACCACCAGCCACAGTGACATGAAACTTCATTATGAACGCATGTAGGTGCAGTGCACGGATTAACACAAGCCCTGCAGTATGTTGCATGCATTTCCTGGTTCTGTAATATATTAAAGCTGCATCTCCCTGTTTCAATCCCGTTTCAGTCACAATGGGTAAGACAGTTTCAGCTGTTTTAAAAAGGGATGAGAAGTGCATTTGCTGTAGAGATCCACTCTCCAATTTCTCTATTATAGTTTTATCTTCTAGTTTTTACACTGTAAAGGTATGTGTGTCTCTTAGGGGTTGATTTGATGAACCCGTACACCAAGAAAATCCACCTGTATTGAATCAGTCACTTATTTGTGGGGTAATCCCAGAATAAGCAGGTATACTAGGTGATGCAATCCAGGAGGCTTCCGGTGCAGAGAGATCTAGCTGTGATTTACCCCTGCAGGGTATAGGCTCATGAAATCCACCTCTTTGTGTGTTATATAGCATGAAACAGAGGTACTGTGCAATAGTTTTAAATTGTTCAGGGTAACAGGTGATACAATAATCGACTACCCCAAACATTTCTAATGAAATCAGTTTTTTGCTGCTTTTCAAGATACTAATGTGGGGAGCCTAGAGCGTTTTCATGTTGTGGCACTCCTGAGTCTAGCGTATGCTAAGAATTGCAGTGTGATAACTGTAGCTGTAGCTGTAGCTGCTTGTTTATATACTGTACTGTAGTGTATGTAGAATCTGTAGCTGCTTGTTTATACACTGTACTGTAGTGTATGTAGGATCTGTAGCTGCTTGTTTAAATTACAGCAGCCTGCTCTATAAGCTGCAACAAAAGATTCACAAGAGGAGAGAAGATTCCAACTACAAGTCAATGGTTTTGTTTTTTTCCGTTACATTTACAAGCTATTGGAGAATGACGGGAGACTTCTCCTTTTTCTCCTTTGAGGGGATGGAGGGGGCTGGTCCTCAGATAGCTTCTCAGAGATTTCCCAAGTGAAGCTGCTCCTTGAAAACCTTTGTCAGCTAGGGCTTCTGCTGCGTGATCTTTGAAGTCGTAAATGCATAAATAATGGAGAAAATGCTGTAAATGAGTCACCCCCAAACGCATATGTAATTCACTATGCCTGTCCCCAGTCCTTGAGTTCTGAATCACACTTCATTTTTAAATGTGTTTATTGTTTGAAGTCATTTGTATTCAGTGTTGGGTCGTTCTAACTGTGAGGAACTGGTGTTAGGCTTGTATCCAATGCTTGGTCTGTTAGAGTCATGGTAGTCACTTAACCTGTTCACTGCTACTATCAATTGAACGCTGTGCTGTGGTAATCATTCACAATTGTTCTATTAAAATCTTACGCCTTTTACAGCAAACTAACAATCAAACACAGTGCTCCCTTGTTACTTAATGATTCTGTCATTCACTGAATTGGAAATCATGGTTAGTCTATGTTGACAGTAAATGGTACAAGTACTATAACTGTATAAGAGCACTTCACTAATTCACTGTTTTAATATTTAGTGTTTATGATGGGGAAGCCAGATCGTGAAATACTACAAGAGGAAACACTGCATTGATTTAATCTGT